>JADRCH010000808.1:0-29612 GCA_019843965.1 Rhynchomys soricoides
CTCTGCCACCCCTCATTGCCACCTCATATACACTAACAGGGACCAGGCTCTGCTTGTAAAATCCTTGATGCCTGGCACAGCATCAGATCCTGACAGGAAACCCTCAGAGCATCACCGTCTGTAAACCTGTAGGTATCAAGGCTCCATGTCAAACACTCATTCAAAGTTTAGTGACTTATGTAAAACTGAGTAAGGATAAGCATCTTATTTGTGTGAAAATGGTTTTCATCTTTAAAAAACTAAAGCAATATGCATACATAGTTTGAAAAGAAGGTGAAGGTTTGAAGTAAATATTTCATTGGCACTCTTGTGTTACAATAATAGACACACTTTGGGATGTGTGAAATTTTTCTTTGGTCATTAATGGATGAAGTTTACAGCACCCCTGCTATTCACCACTAGAAAGACATTCATCCTCCTGCTCTCAGAGAGAAACCTTGACATGTTTAATAAGACAGTCCTGGCCATCCATAGATCCATAGATCTAGGTGGAGGAGGGTGTTACCACTGGTTTGTCAGGGTCCCCAAGGTTAGAATATGCTACTAGGAAAATATCTCAGGAAAACACACACAGTCCTGAGCCCACCCAGCCTCAAGTTGTGAGCTATCCTGAGAAACCACCATCTCTTATGTACTGTTATATATCAGGATTTGCCAGATGCCCACCCTCCTGCCATCAAATCTTCAAATATATTTATTTTATTTTATTTTATTTCTATTTTTATTTGGCTTTTTGAGACAGGGTTTCTCTGTGTAGCCCTCGCTGTCCTGGAACTCACTCTGTAGACCAGGCTGGCCTCGAACTCAGAAATTCGCCTGCCTCTGCCTCCTGAGTGCTGGGATTAAAGGCGTGCACCACCACTGCCCGGCCCTCAAATATATTTTTAGGTAGCCCTGCTGGACTTCCTTTCCCCCATTTCAGAAGCTCAAAATACATTGGTTTGTGTTCCTCCCCACTGGATTCCCACAAGCACAATGTTTCCAATATGCCCTACTATTCATAGGGCCTGAGGGTCAACCCAAGCCACATCTACATTTACCTTTTAGCAACCAGGTCACGCTGAGTCAGTTCCCTTTCTGGACACTGTTCCACATACAATGCTAGGTATGAGGCCTTAGCAGAGACCCACACCTTTAGTCAATTCCTATACACTGCTAGTTATCATGATCTGCCTGGCATCCCACCACCAACAATGCCCATTCCATGAGAGGGAGCCTTTTTCTGATACCCTCTGGATGACCAGGTACCAGAGGCTGGATAGCACAGAGATCTAGGGTAAAACACAGACACACACACACACACACACACACACACACACACACACACACACAACTGCACCCCACAAAAAAATCAATGAAATGGTTCCTAATGATATTCTGCTACATTCAGAGATTGGTACAATTCCATAGCCAAAGATTTGACAGAGAGATGGCTCAAATGGCAGGTTTCCATCAGATCCCTCCCCTTGGAGCTAGAAAATCACATGGAAGAGGTGGGTGAGCAAGTGTGAGAGACAGAGGAGTTGAAGACACAGAAGAGCATTCCCCCCAGAATCAACTCAGCAGGGCTGGGGAGAGGTCCATACAGATTGAAGCAGCAATCACAGTGCACAGGAGGGTGTATACTAGGTCATTTTCCTATGTTATTGTTGTTGGCTTAGGATTTGGCTGGAGGGGAAGTGGGTCATAACTGTGAGAATGAGGGTATCTCTGACTCATTTTCCTGCACTTGGGATACTCTTCAACCTACTGGTTTGCCTTGCCTATCCTTGATGTGGGGGTTTGTGCTTGGTCTTACTGAATCTTGTGTTATGTTTGTTGAGAACACTGGGAGACCTGCTCTTTTTTGGGGGGTGTATGGGGGGACTGACCTGTGGGACAGAGGAGGTGAGGTAACTGAGAGGAGTGGAAGAAGGGACAGCTGAGGTCAAAGTGTGTTGTATAATAGAAGAATTAATAAAAAGTTTACAATACAAAGATGTATAAATATAATATAAAGAAAAGGGGGAAAAGGTGACTTCAATAGTAGCATATTATTGTTAGATAGCTCATTCAATGAAAAGTTAACATATTTCAGACTTATACTATACTACTATAAATTAAAATGAACATAACAGATGTGTACAGAATATTCAATCAACAAGTAGAAAGTACAGATTCTTCTAAGTAACCTATGTAATCTCTAAATATGACATATTCTAAACCACAGTAAAGTCTTAAAAATTAGGAAGAAATTGACGTAATTTCATGTATCATACCAAATAGCAGTGGAATAAAAATCAGAACCAATAATAGGAGAAATTACACAAATTCTCAGAGAATGACCGTTACATTCTTGAATGACAGTGAGTTGTTCAAAAATCTCAGGGACACAATTTTAAAATTCTAGAATCAAAGGAAAGCAAAAATACAGATTTTTAGAACCTTTGGGATCTAGCTAAGTCAGTTCCAAGAGAAAAACTTGTAGCAATGTGTGCTTGCATTTCAAACAAAAATAAAACAAAAATAAGCCAACAAAACAAAAAAACAAAAACCCAGCACAATCTCAAACAAATGACCTAATGATGCATCCTGAGGTCTAAGAAAAACAAAGCAAGCTGCCACCCTCTACAAGCAGTACACAGCAAGAAATAATACAGAGTGGGGCAGAAACAAATGGAATAGAAACTAAACGAATAATTGTTTTTTAAAAGTCAAATCAAGAGTTAGTTCTTGGCCCTTTGCCAGGGCAGATAACCAACATGTTTGCCCCTTGGAAGACCTTACAGTCTGAAGGCCTCCCTTGGGATCTGCTGCAGCCAGGCCCACAAATCTCATAGGAGACCTGCAGAAACCCAGGGACACAGGAGGCAGGCTCCAGACAGAGATACCCAGACCAGTTAACACCAGAGATAACCAGATGGTAAGAGGCAAGCACAAGATCATGAGCAACAGCAGCCAATATACTTTGGCACCATCAGAACCCAGTTCTCCTACCACAGCAAACCCTGGATACATTAACACATCTGAAAAACAGAATGCTGACCTGAAATCCTATCTTATGAAGATAATAGAGTCCTTTAAGGAGAATATAAATAATTCACTGATAGAAATACAGGAAAACATAGGGAAACAGGTAGAAGCTCTAAAAGAAGAAACAAATAAATCCCTTAAAGACATACAGGAAAATGGAAGGAGAAAGAATTGAACAAAGTGGTCCAAGACCTAAATGTGGAAGTAGAAACAATAAAGAAATCAAAAATGGAGGCAGCCCTGAACATGGAAAACCTAGGAAAGAGGCCAGGAGCTACAGATGCAAACATCAACATCAGAATACAAGACATAAATGATAGACTCTCAGGCTTAGAAGATGTTGATAAAACAATCAAAGAAAATACATATCATAAAAACTCCTAACACAAAACATCTAGATAATCCAAGAGCACAGTGAAAAGACCAAACCTAAGAATAATAAAAATAGAAGAGAGGGAAGATTCCCAGCTCAAAGGACCAGAAAATATCTACAACAAAATCATAGAAGAAAAGTACCCCAACCTAAAGAAAGTTGCCATAAATGTAGAAGAAGCCTATAGAACACCAAATAAATTGGACCAGAAAAAAATCTTGTCAATACATAAGAATCAAAACACTAAACATACAGAAGGAAGAAAGAATATTGAAAGCTGTAAGGAAAAATGGCCAAGTAACATGTAAAGGCAGACCTTTCAGATTTACACCATACTTCTCAACACAGTCCCTAAAAGCTAGAAGAGCCTCAACAGAGGTCATGCAGAGCCTAAGATAACACAAATGCCAGCCCAGGCTACTATATCCTGCAAAACTCTCAATCATTATAGATGGAGAAACAAAATTTTCCAGAACAAAACCAAATTTAAACAATATATATCATCCAATCCATTCCTACAGAGGAAATCTAGAAGGAAAACTTCAATACAAGGAGAGTACCTACACCAATGGAAAAACAAGATATTAATCATTTCACAGCAAAGCAAAAAGGAAAGAATCACATATACATAATACCACCTACAACAACAAACATAACAGGAACTAACAATCATCTGTCTTTAATATCTCTCAATATCAATGGACTCAATGCCCTCATTAAAAAGACATAAGCTAACAAACTGGATATGCAAACAGGATCCAGCATATTGCTGCATTTAAAAAACACATCAATAACAAATGCAGAAACTACCTCAGAGTAAAAGGCTGGAAAAAAGTTTTACAATCAAATGGTCCCACAAAAAAAGCAGGAGTTGCCATCTTAATATCCAATAAAATAAACTTTCAACCAAAAGTTATCAAGCAAGATGGGGAGGGACACTTAATATTCATCAAAGGAAAAATTCACCAAAGGAACATATATGCCCCAAATGCAAGGGCACCCACATTCATAAAAGAAACTTTACTAAAGCTCAGAACACACATTGAGACCAACACAACGATAGTGGGGGTCTTCAACAAACCATTCTCACCAATGGACAGGTTATTGAAACAGAAAAAAAAAAATGGAGACACCGAAACTAATAGAGGTTATGAACCAAATGGTTTTAACAAATATATAGAGAACATTTCACCCTAAAACAAAAGAATATAACTTCCTCTCAGAGCCTCTTGGTACCTTCTCCAAAACTGACCATATAATCTGTCACAAAACAAGCCTCAATGGATACAAGAAGAATGAAATAATCCCATGCACCCTATCAGATCAACATGGACTAAGGCTAGATCTCAATAACAACAAAAACACAGAAACTTCATATACCCATGGAAAATGAACAACTCTCTACTCAATGATAGATAACTTGGTTAGGGAATAAAGAAAAAAAGAAATTAAAGACTTCATAGAATTCATGAAAATGATGACACACTATATCCAAACATATGGGGCACAATGAAAGCAGTACTAAGGAAAATTCATGCCACTAAGTGCACACATAAAGAAATTGGAGAGATTCTACACTAACAACTTAACAGCACAACTGAACGCCCTAGAACAAAGAGAAGCAAACACACCCAAGAGGAGTAAAAGGCAAGAAATAGTCAAATTCAGGGCCAAAACCAGCCAAATAAAAACAAATAGAATTATACAAAGAATCATTAAAACCAAATGCTCATTCTTTGAAAAAATCAACAAAATCGATAAAACCCTAGCCAAACTAACTAAAGAACACAGAGACAGATTCCAAATTGACATCAAAAATAAAAAGGGAAACATAACAATAGAAATTGAGGAAAATTAAAAAATGATCAGATTCTGCTACAAATGTCTATATTCAACAAAACCAGAAATGAAGATAAAATGGATGATTTTCTAGCCAGATACCACATACCAAAGTTAAATCAAGAGCAGGTAAACTATCTAAACAGTCCCATATCCCCCAAGGAAACAGAAGTCATTAAAAACCCCATAAGCGAAAAAAAGCCCAGGGTCAGATGGCTTCAGCACAGAATTCTACCAGACCTTCCAAGAAGAGCTAAATACCAACACTCCTCAAACTATTCCATAAAATAAAAACAGAAGGATCAGTACCTAATTCATTCTATGAAGCCACAATTACTCTGATACCCAAGCCACACGAATATCCAACAAAGAATGAGAACTTCAGAACAGTTTTACTTATGAATATCAGTACAAAATACTCAATAAATCCTAGAAAACTGAGTACAAGAGCACAACAAAACCACCATTCACCCCAATCAAATAGGCTTCATCCCAGAGATGCAAGGTTGGTTCAATATGCAAATATCCATTAACATAATCCATTATATAAACAAACTCAAAGCAAAAAAGCCACAAGATCATCTCATTAGATGCTGAAAATGTATTGACAAAATACAATTCTTTTCATGTTAAAAATACTGAAAAATTCAGGAATTCAAGGCCCATACCTAAACATACTAAAAGCAATATACAGCAAACTAACAGCCAATATCAAATTAAATAGAGAGATACTTGAAGAAATCCCACTAAACTCAGGGACAGGACAAATCTGACCACCCTCCCTGTATTTCTTCAGTATGGTTCTTGAAGATGTAGCCAGAGTAATAAGTCAACCAAAGAACTTCTACAGCTGATACACATCTCCAGCAAAGTAGCTGCATATAAAATTAACTCAAATGAATCAGTAGCTTTCCTTTATGAAAATGATAAACAGGCTGGGAAAGAAATTAGGGAACAATGTACTTGAAAATAGTCACAGATAATAAAAAGTATCTTGGAGTAAATCTAACCAAACAGGTAAAAGATCTGTATGACAAGAACTTCAAGTCTCTCAAGAAAGAAATCAAAGAAGACCTCAGAAAATGGATTGATATCCCATGCTCATGGTTTGATAGGATTACCATAGCCAAAATGGCCATTCTACCAAAAGCAATCTACGGATTCAATGCAAAACCCATCAGAGTTCTAATACAATTCACAGACGTGGAAAGAGCAATTCTCAATTTCATATGGAAAATCAAAAAACCCAGTATAGCTTAAACAATGTAAGTCCTGTCCTTAAGCTATGCCACAGAGCAATAGTGAGAAAACCAGCATTGTATACGTAGGTATAGAGACAGGCAGGTGGATCAATATAATAGAATCGGAGACCCAGAAATAAACTCACACACTTATGGAGACTTGTTCTTTGATAAAGAAGCTAAAAATATACAATGGAAAAAAGAATCTATCTTCAATAAATGGCGCTAGTCTATGTGGCAGTCAGTATGTAGAAAATTTAAAATAGATCCATATTTGAAATCTTGCAAAAAACTCAAGTCCAAGTGGATCAAGGACCTCAACATAAAACCAGAGACACTGAATCTAATAGAAGAGAAAGCGGATAAGAACTTTGGACTCATTGGCATGGGCCGAAATTTCCTAAACACAACTCAGACTCTAAAATCAAGAATTGATAAATAGGGACTCATGAAACTAAAATGATTGTGTAAGACAAAGGACATAGTCAATAGGACAAATTATCAACCTAAAGATTAGATAAAATCTTGACTAACCCCACATCTGATAGATGGCTAATATCTAAAATATATAAAGAATTCAAGAAGCTAAATTCCAAAAACCCCCCAAAATAAAAAAATAACAAAAATGGAGTATAGAGGTAAACAGAGAATTCACAACTGAAGAAAGTGGAATAGCCAAGAAGCACTTAAAGAAATGTTCAAAGACCTTGGTCATCATAGAAATGCAAATCAAAATGACCCTAAGATTTTGCCTTACACCAATCAGAATGGCTAAGGTCATAAACTCAGGTGACAACACATGTTGGTGAGAATGTGGAGTAAGAGGAACTCTCCTCCATTGCTGGTGGGATTGCAAACAGGTAGAACCACTCTGGAAATCCATCTAGAGGTTCCTCAGAAAACTGGAAATAGATCTTCCTGAAGACCCTCTTGTGAATATACCCAAAAGATGCCCCACCATGCCACAGAGTCACCTATTCCACTATGTTCATAGTAGCCTTGTTTGTGATACTCAGAAGCTAGAAACAACCCAAATGTCCCACAATCGAAGAATACATGCAGAAAATATGGTTCATTTACATAATAGAATATTATTCAGCTATTAAGAACGAAGACATAATGAGTTTTGCAGGCAAATGGATGAAACGAGAAAATACCATCTTGAATGAAGTAACTCAGACCAAAAAGGACATGCATAGTATGTGCTCACTAATAAGTGGATATTAGCCATAAAAGCACAGAATATATAGGTTACAATCCACAGAACTCAAGAAGGTTAACAAGCAGAAGATACCTCAATCTCATTTGGTAGGGAGAAGAATGCAATCTCGGGGGAGGGGGTGTGGGAGAGGAGACTGGAAGGGGAAAATGGAAACATGATCATGTATTCGTGGGGCAGAAAACAGGAGTGAAGCCTTGGGGGCCAGCAGAAAGAATCGAAACAGGCAACCTCAGAAGTTAGGTGGTAGGGGGAACCTCTAGAATATACCAGAGACCTGGTAGATGAGAGTCACTCAGGACTCAGATGGAGGGACCTTAGATGAAATGCCCAACATTCGGGAGAGGGAACTTGTAGAGTCCACCTCCAGTAGAACAACAGGGCATTGAGTGGAGGGACTGGGTAGCCAGGCCACAGTCAAAAACACTGTCCCAGAATTGTCCCTGTCTGAAAGAACTGAAGGAACAAAAAATGGAGAAAAGACTGAGGGAAAGAAGGCCCAGTGACCAGCCCAGATTGGGATCTAGCTCAAGGGGAGCCTTCAAGGCTTGACACTATTACTGATGCTGTGGTGTGCTTACAGACAGGAGCCTAGCATGGTTGCCCTCTGAGAGGCCCAACAAGCAGCTGAAAGAGTCAGATGCAGTTACACCCAACCAAAGGACAGAAGACGGGCACCCCTGTGGTTGAATTAGGGAAAGGCTTGAAGAAGCTGAGGAGGAAGGTAACCCCATAAGAAGACAAGCAGTCTCAACTAAACTGGACCCCAAGATCTCTCAGACAATGAACCACCAATCAGGCAGCATAGACTAGCTGATATGAGGCCCCGGACACATATACAGCAGAAGACTGCCTGGTCTAGCCTCAATGAAGAAGACACTTGAGGCCCCAGGGAGTGGGGAGGTGTGATGGGGTGGAGTAGGGGGGGTTGGGACATCTTCTTGGAGATGTGGAAGGAGGAATGGGATAAGGAACTGTCAGAGGGCAGACAGGGAGGGAGATAACACCTGGACTGTAAAAAAAAAAAGATTTAATAATAGTGCTACTAATAATAATAATAATAATAATAAACAAAGACACCATTACATTTGCAGGCAAATAGATGAAACTAGAAAATATCATCCTGAGTGAGGTAACCCAGACTCAGAAAGACATGCATAGTAAGTAGTCACTAACAAGTGGACATTGGCTACAAAATACAGAATAACTATTCCTCAATCCACAGAGTCAGAGAGAAACTAAAGAACATGGAGGTCCCAAGAGAGGATGATTGACTCTCCTTCAGAAGAAACAATACAATCAACATCAGAGGTGGATAGAGGGAGACAACTGGGTGTGAGAGGAGTTGAGGAGCAGCAGATGGAACCAGATGCAGACACCCATAGCCTAACATTAGGCAGGGCTTGGGGAGTCTTGTGGAAGAGTTGGGGGTAAGGATTGAGGGAACCAGAAAGGTCAAGGACACAACCAGACGACCTACATAGTCAACTAACTGGGCCCATGGGGGCTCACAGAGACTGAACAACCAACCAAAGAGCTTGCAGAGGTTGGAAGTTGGCCCCCTACACATATGTAGGAGATGTGTATCTTAGGGTTCATGCAGGTCCCCTAAAATTTGAGCGGGAGATGTCTCTGACTGTTACCAGCTTTTGGATTCCCTTCCCACAGCTGAACTGCCTAGGTGAGCCTCAGTGGGACAGGATGCACTGCTTCCAGTTGATTTTTGAGGCTGGTTGGTACCCAACAGGGTGGGTCTCCCCTCTCTAAGGAGAAGGAAAGTGACCAAATGTCACTTTGTGAGGTTGGGACTGGAAGAAGAGACTATGATCAAGATGTAAATTGAATAAAAAATTAATGGGAAAAAGGAACATGAATAGTACAGAAAAGAGCCCAAATTGAAAATGAAATTACATGAAATTAAAAGGCCCTGTGCAGAAATAGATGCTTACATCTCAGGTCTAAAGGATCAGAGATCATCTCACCAGTGAAATTCTCTGTGGGGCCTTAATATTTAGAATGTACAAAGAATGATGATTATTAAATATCAAAAAGCAACCAATCAATAAATGGACTAAAGTATATTTTTAAAAATTTAATACCCAGAGGATGATAATTATTTTACCAGTTCTTCAATGTTCTTAGCTTTTCAGGTTAATTAAAGTTTAGAATATATGAAGAATACAAGAAATTAGACAACAGCAAACAAAATAATCCAATCAAATAATAAAGTACAGAGCATAATGGAGAATTCTCAACAGAGAATTCTTCAATATTGTTGCTTTCAGATAAAGTCAGATGAGGGCAACACTGAGATTCCATTTTACCTAATGACAATGGCTGAGATCAAAACAAATGAGAAATTCTAGCAACGATGAGGGAAGGGACCTGTTGGGAGCGGCTTGCTATTGGGAGTGTAAACTGAAGCACCATGGTGGAAATCGGTACAGAGGTTCCTAAAAACAGAACTACCATAGGCCATGGGGTACCATTTCTGAGCATGACTCAAGGGATGCGGTCTACATTCTGCCAAGGAGATACCTGCACACCATGCTGATTGTGGTACTACTCTCAATAGCAAGACAAGTAGGTATTCTAAACTACAGAAATAAGTTCTATTAGAGTTTGCTAATTTAAAAACAGTGAACATGTGAAGAAAAGAAGCAAAACACGACTAAGCATTCCAATTGTCATAGAAGATTTTGTTCATAATTAGCCACATGTATTCTTGTGGTTAAGAAATGAATTTCATGTTCATTATCATTCTATACCTGAAGACAATAAAAGTACATTGTTTTAGATTATATTGAATAATGACAAAGCTAAATAAATAGAAGACAAAAAGAACTTTCGTGTCTGACCTGAGACAAACTGTGATCACATGACAAATAGACATGAGTCTGCAGACAGAAGACAACCTGAGAGCAACAATCTCGAAAAAACAACTCAAGTTCCACAAAGAAGCCCACTTTGTCAAAAACTAAGATCCTGATCAACTCAAGTAGATAACTTCTAGGGGGCAAAGATACTATGTAAATTTCTGATTTCTTTAGATACTGTTAGGTCATACTGATGTTTTGCTGGGACAGACAGGTAAAAGCATGTTTTGCTAAAGCAGACAGGCAAAAAAAAAATGTTTGGCTGAAGCAGACACAGGTGAAAGGATGTTTTTCTATAGCAAACACGTGAAAGAACACATGATGTTTAGAAGGAACATTAATATGACCCCACAGACAGTGGAAGCTTGAGCTTTGGTTTGCCTTGCTCTAATTTGCTACTCATTGTTGGTGAGAAGCTTGTGTTAGTTCACCTTATACTGTGTTGCTACGCATCACCTGTGGAGTCTTCTTAGAAAGAAACTCACTGAAGAACATCTAGTGAGATTCCAGAGGATTTTGGTGCTTTCTAGGATTTTCAGGCCCACTGGTGAGGCTCACAGATTCATCTGCATTGAACTGCCCTTGCTGATTCATGTGTGGTGTTTGCTCACTGGACTGGTCTAAAGGAGCTGACTCATGTTTGGTGTTTGCTAGGGAACTGGACTGAGAACACCAAAGATTGTAATTGCCCAGTAGAACTATTTCTATACAGGTCCAAATCCCCCATATCCTAATAACCTTTCTTTCCCACTTCCTCTGGGGGCTGGTTGCTAGAGGGGAATTTAACCCTTATTAAAGTAGGTTGAACAAAATGTACGCTTACAAACACGAGTACTGAGGCTCAGGGTTGAGGAGCAAAACTTGGACAAAGGTCGATTTGTGACTGATTTCAGCAACAGGATTTGGACAGAGGGAAAGGACACAGGAGGGGTTGCTGGGCTAGAGCCTGGGGAGGGGCTGTGGCAGCCTCTCTTCTGCCAGGAGGCCTTTGTGATGAGGAGGCCACAGCTGTGTGATGTGGCCTGAGCCCTCATGACACATCCCACACTGCACTCCCGGACTCAGTAGCCTGAGTCCTGCACTGCCATTCAGAAGACGGAGAATTTTCTCATTCTGATGAATAGCATTAGTGACTCATGGATGAGCCCCAGCTCCATGGACATAGCAATGGACATGACCATTGCCATTATGTGTGGAGCAGGGCTCTTCTTCCTACTACTCCCCTTCCTGAAGGAGTGCCCAGTGTCACCACCACCTGGGAGTGAATGGGACATCAAAAAGGTGAGGAGAGCCCTGGTTCACACACAGTGGAGCAGCAGTCTGTTAGGTCTGTTGCTCACACATTTTCTAGGAAAACAGGTTTAGTGACAATTTTAGTTTTTTTTTTTTAAATCGTTAACATGAGAATATATTCTTTTGTTTTAATCTCAGGTATGAGATATGGGGCTGCTTCAAATTGGCCACAGCAGCTGAGTATGACTTGCCTCATGTTCTAGACAGGGCATGATTTTGCCAGCAGCTGATAGTTTCTCTGTTCCTGTGACTTTTGGAATTCTGGGGACTTTTCACAGAATACATAAATGCTAGGTCTTTGGAAGACATGGTGGGTTATCCTTTGTTGGTGGTGGTTATTGCTTGCTGGTATTTGTGATTTGTTCAGTTGTTGTATGCACAGAAGAGAGAAGAAAAAGAAATTTGGTATCTCGACAGTGAAGATGAAGTTTCCTCAAGGAACTCAGTCCCCCGGTCAGCAGAAATGACTCTAACAATAACATCTTCCCCTTTCCCCTCTCCTGTCAAGTGTTATGGGATAGAAAAAGGGTAGAGAATGTTGGAAGAAAGATGAACTTACAAAATATAGCTAATGTCTAGCTACAGACAGGTGAGGGGGAATCTCCACAAAGATTCTGAAGATGTTGACAGGCAGGGTAGATGTGAGAGTGGCCCTGAGGTGTCTGCCTGAAGCTCTCAGGGCAGCTGTACAAGGAGTCAGAGAGGCCACTAAGGACGAGTGAGGATCCATGGACAGGCTGCATTTCTGAGTTGGTGGGGACACAGGACAAGCTCAGACAAAGAAGATCTGTCCTCTGTTTAGGTGCTTTTTGGGGGGATGGTTGAGCTGATACGAAGCAGGTGATAAGACCAAGGGCCTCAGATCAAGGCTTGAATCTCCTCTAGTCTGAGGAAGCAGATATCACCTAGCAGCTCACAGTTAGCTGGAGATCTCAGCCTAGGGTAGGATCCTCTCTGAGGAACACTTTCTGAGGACATCCGTGGCAACTGTGGCATAGACAGTGCCTTCTTCTGTTTTTGAAACAATGTGACAAAAACATGTGTTTATGCACAGTGTGAATGAGTCATGGATGGATGAGAGAACACTGCCTGGAACGTGCAGGTTTCTTGTTATCCATGACCATAGAGATCAGATTGTTTACCAGACAGAGGAAGAAGGGTTGCCATCTCTTTTGTGTTGTTTTTAAATGGCAGTATGTGGAGAGGAGACAGAAGAAGACCAGGAAGAAAACTGCTACTGTAAAAGGTAGGCTTCTGCTTTCCTGTGGAGAGAAATTCCCTCTGGCCTACACTTTAGTGAAGAGGAAATGATATGCAGGAAAGACGAGGGGGCTTCTGGGAAGGAAAGTAGAATCAGGGAATCCCCAGGTTTTGTGATAGAAAGGAGCTGTGGTTGGCCTGGGCTGGGCACTACACATGTGCATGATATAGACACTGGAGCGATGCTGTGTCCCTGTATGGGGGAACCCAGGTGACCCACCTGACAGCAGGTAGCTTCAATTCTCCCAACTGCATTTCTCTTTCAGGTAACTGACCCTGTGGCTATTACAGTGTTGTAAGTGGAATTACACAGGTTGAGGGAGGAGCAAGGAAAGTGTAAATGGAGAGACGAGGTCCCTCCATTCCTCTTGCTCACTTTCAATGTTCTGTCATTGCGCTATGATGGCTGAACATTAGAATCTTAGCATGGGTAGTCATAAGAGAGATAATTCATTCCTGTGTGTTCTCATTCCTCATCCTGATCCTGCATAACTATGTCCAGATTGTAGAGATGGAGGAAAAACTATGGAAGAGACCAAGACTCCATCACAACCCATAAAAGTGTAAGAAATCTTTGTCTTAGGGAATTTTGCATACCCAGTATGTGAACTCAGGGTCTGGGGATCTTCATACTGAAGATGCTATGCAGGGTGGGATTGGAAGACAGCCCTATTGGATATGACCCTAAGGGACAAGGTCTATGGAGGCAATGGAGGGGCTATAAGAGCATAAGTACCTACTTTACACAGACTTAGGGGCCTTATGATCCTCTGCTTGGGGCTGATGCTTTTGCCTCCTGTCTTTTGCAGTGTCACCAAGCAACTTGTCCAGGACTCCACACCACAGCCCATTTGGAACCCTCTTCAGAAAATGGATCACCTTCCTCTCTCTCAGCTGGTGTGGTACCTCAAGGTCCTGGAGGATCTTATTCAGAACTTCAGTCTACATTTCTGGGGCACATCCTCTATTTTCTCTGAAGTTGTGGCTACTGCCCATTTCCTCAGAAGCCCATCCTTGGGAAAACATAAATCCGTGAGGTTTGTTGATGCCTGTGGCCCTGCCCAAGCTCCATCCCAGGCTAAAGGACACCTACAGCATTCTAGGTATCCACCATTACCTCACCAACTTGTGACACCAAACTTGGTAGGTATGAAAAGGGTCCAAGAAAAGAAAATCCTCCCAAGCTCTATCCCAAAACAACTACCTCTTTGTTTCAAGAGTAGGGCCTGTGCAGTATCAAGTCCTACCACTAAGAGGAAGATACAGGCATCCCTACCAATTGAAAGACTGCCCCGGAAACATGGACTGTATTCAAAAGACATCAAAGTATATGATGACCAAAAACCCATTAGCAAGCACACTGGGAACTTGCCCAAGGGCATTCTGCACACTAAAGCTATCAGGCCAGCCTCCATCCATCCTGAGCATTGCCAGATGCTCCAGTACCATAAGGAGCCACCGAATGAAGACAAGGCAACTAATGTGGGAAAACAACAAGGAACCCCCTTCAGATTCTTTCCATTCAGGAAACTGACCCACTGTCAGGGACATTTCTCAGCAAACAGTGATCACTATTGCAAAAGCAGGCCTGAACTCTCCCAGCCTGCCCAGCCCTCCATCCTCAACTCCAAAAGCTGCAAATGTAACAAAATGATGGAGTCTGTACCCACAAGGGCACCCTTAAGGAAGGACATAGCAAAGTCTGATATGCCTAACACCATCAAGAAGGGCCTTGGTGTTGAGGCAAAAAAGGTGCCTTGCATTTCAAGCAGCACCCCTGGGAAGGGGCTGAAACCCAGGAAATCTATACTGAAGACAGACAAGCTGTCCAATATGAAACCTGCTGAGCATCATTCCCTGCTTGACTCAAAGACTGAAAGGAAGCTGGCATCAAACATCACAGAGCTTCCTGTAAGATGCAGAAGGAGACCATATCTTCAGATCCTTGAGGCAAGGGATCTTGCCCCACCTGGGGTTCCAGCCTCAAAACTTCCCAAGATTGTATATTCCTCCTCACCAATCAGTGATTCTAAGGCTGAATGCTATTCCAAAGCTGCCAGAGTTCTGGAAAATTTGCATCATCAAGATCCAGGAGGGACAAGGTTAGAACGTGCATCAGCTGCCAGGGTAGAGCGTGTTGAGTTTAGACACTCACCTGCAGAGGTTCAGGAGACCCAAAGATCCCCTCCACCTGCTGTCAGCCACTGGGCCTCAAAAGTCCATCTGGAGAGATATCTGAGTATTCACCGACCTGCTTTCTACTTCCAGGAAGCAAATCCACAGCAGAGCAGGACTATCCGAGGAATTGGAAAAGGCAGCCTGGAACCAAATACCAACCCCAAAATGGCTAAGCATGCACGACAGAAAAGCTTTCAGGAGGTAGACTCAGGATATCACCATCGGAGTGTGACAATGGTAGTCCCTAGAGGAAGGGTCCCTCCTTCAGCAGCCAAACAAAATAATACAGGTGAGGTGAAAGAAGAGCCACCTCCTGCATGGAGAGTGAGTTTGGGATCCAGTGAGATTCACAATGGCCAGGACATCAATATCAGTTCCAGGGTCTTTGAGTCTATAGGGTCCAACAGAAGCTCAGCTCATATCCAAACACCTACCCTACATCATTCTCAAGACTCAATTCAAAAAACACAAGGGTACAATAAGAGTATTTTGAGTTCACACAAGCAGCCAGAAGCCTGTCCTGTGAGACATCATCCACATGGCTCCAGTATAGTACACCCTGCTAAGGTAAGCCAGCCTTCACAGCACACTCTGCCCATCTTTGAGACTAGGTGCCAAAACTCCAAGACTCCCCATGACTTATGTGATGTCTCCATGAAGGGACATGAGAGAGTGGATACTCAAAAGAATAGAGTCCCAAAATATAAGATCAAAGTGAAGGATCTCAAGGGGGTTCACTCGCATGAAGAGAGGCTGAGTACTATAAGATCCAGAGCCATAAGCAAGGGAAAAAGGCTTGGGAGAGTAAGCCCTTCCATCCCGAGCTCCACCCAGCTCAAGGATACAGCCAAGACTTGGATACCAGAAAAAAGAGAGACTACTTCTAAATGCTCTTGGAAGAACATCACGAGGAATGCTTTTCAAGAAAGAAACCTCAGTACAAAATACACTGGGCAAAGAGATTCTTTAAAGAATGACCAGCCACCACTACCTCTTGAGCAGACACAGGAAGTCTTAACAAGGAAAAAGGTCATCTACAGTATGATAACTGAACTGCAATCCCTTGTGAATATTCTGTTCCAGATCTTGGAGAACAATGAAGGGGACCCATCAAAGGTACAAGGGTATAAAGTGGAATCACAGACTTCACAGCTGGGTGGCTCAGCCCACTCTTCTGAGAGTCTCTATGACACAAACCATAGCAGACCAGCAAGCAGAATGAGCTATGGACATGCCAGCCCTGAGATGCATAACAATCCCTTCACATATAAAGAAATTGGAGATGAACTGCAGTCCAGGATTAAATCCCAGAGAGCCTATGACCAACATTTGAACCAAGAGAAGAGATGGAGGTGCTTTGACCAGCTCCCTACGACCAAGGGGAAAGAGCTTCCTCGTGGGTACAGGGGAAATGGAGACAAGTGGAAGCCAGGTCTTGCAGACCAGAGAGCCTGTGACCCAGATAGAACAAAGACTGTAATGGTCCACTGTCCACATAGAAGCTCTGAGGGGCACAAATATTCATTCAGATACAGAGATATTGGAGATGAACAGCAGTCAGGTGTTGACCATAAAGCCTTTGATCCATATCAAAGTACAAAAAAAAAAGCAATGGGCAGTGGCTGCCTTCTGAGTCCCAAAGAGAACCATCCAGTCACACATAGGGGATCTGACTGCCCCTGGCCTTCAGCTGCTGCTCAGCAAGTCTCTGGCCTGAAGTAGACCTTACCAGAATAGGTCAAGGAGCAGGTGGCTCAGGCCATCCTTGCCTTCCCTCAGCAGGATTTTCTAGAAGATGTCCCATCTGCCCAGCCATTGTTTCCCCTATGCCTCCTGGTAATAAATTTGGTTTTATCCATGCAAAGAAACTCTTTTTCTTTCTGGAGTTCTTCCTTCCCTGCTCATGGCTCCTTCCCAAATATGAGCTGCTTCCTTGTTCATGATCCTGCCTTTCAGCACAGAGGTATCTGTCCTACAGTGATGGAGCAGAGGAACATCAGCATTGCTTCTGCCTCAGTGAAGTTTATGGAAGAGACAGGGCACATGGGAAGGTCACTATGAGGAGTCATTCTCACACAGTCCCATTGCTGTGCAGTTAGTACTAATCTTTCTGTCATGACAGAGACAATATGTTTTTCAGAATGAGCCAACCATGTGAAGACCCCACACAGGTCTGTGACCCAATGTCTTCCCTTCACTGTCCCATCTTGATGTGTGTGTTACTGTAGAGAATGATGTGCAGAGACAACAATCACGAACTTTCATTGCCATTTCCAAGGTAGGAGAATCTCTACCTGCATTTCTAAGACAGACATATAGATCACCTATCCCAGTAGCCCCTACTCACCTTGATGCAGGCTGAGCCCCTATCACACTTAACTCGGCATGGATGATAGGGCAGTGACTATCCACAGTCTGCCTTCCACCCTAACTAGAGCAGGATTAAGAGTTAAACCTGCAGTGTGTGACCATGGGTGGTTACTGAGGGCTCTGTCATGCAAGTCTGCCCAGTAACACAGCAAAGCCTGCAGAGAAACCAGAGACATGCCATTGATTCCACTCGGTGCCTTCCCTGGAGACCTGGATCCATCCTATCCAGGCCATCATCTTGCTGACACATGGACATGCAGCTCATATGATGCTGTACCAGTGCCACTGTGGTGTAGACAATGGCTGTCAGCTTGTACATTGTTTTCTTGTGGAAGATTTCTATGCAGATGTTTTGGAAACCTGCTTTCCTACCTTACAATCCTCTGAACTCTGAGGAGACCAAAGGCCCTATCTGCATCCATTGTCTGTCAAAGTTCAACATCCCCTCTTTCTTCCCACAATTTTCTTTCAATTCTGCATCCCTCCTGCCAAGCCCTGAATGGAACAATCCATGTCTCATCCCCCGCTGCTCCCCCAGATCTCATCTCTACTACCCCCTTTTCAATTTCTTCATAAATTTGGTTTTAGTGTAAAATAAAGATAATATAGCAAAATGTATATGTGATGTCAACTCGTTACTATAATACAAACAAATACACAGACACTACCATTCTATAGCTAAAGACAATAAAAGTATACTGTTGTAGATTTCATTGACTAATGATACAGTTAAATAAATAGGAGACAAATGGAAGTTTTGTGTCTGACTTGAGACAAGCTGTGATCACATAATGGACAGACTTAGGTCTGCAGACAGAAGAAAACCTGAGAACCAAAATCCCTAAAAAACTCAAGTTCCACAGAGAAGTCCACTTGGCCAAAAACTAAGAACCCAATGGACCCAAGCACATACATAACGTCCAGGAGACAAAGGTAAAGTGTAAACTTCTGGTTTCTTTGCAGACTCAGATAGGTTATAATGATGTTTTGCTAAATCAGACACCTGAAAGAATGTTTGGGTGAAGAAGACACAGGTGAAGGGATGTTTTTCTGTAGTAAACATGTGAAAGATATATGAAGTTTAGAAGGAACATTAAAATGACCGCACAGATAATGGGGGCTCCAGCTTTGGTTTGCCTAGCTCTTCATTGATAGGCATTGCTGGAGACAACCACGTATTAGTTCCCCTTACACTGCATTTCTGAGCTTTGCCTGTGGAGTCTTCTTAGAGAGAAACTCACCAAAGAACTTATAGTAAGATTCCTAAGGCTTCTTGCTGCTTCCTGGGACTCAGACTCCATTGGTGAGCCTCACAGATTCTTCTGGATTGAACTGCCATTGCCAACTCATGTGTGGCGTCTGTGAGTGGACTGGACTGCAGATGCTGATTGATCTTTGGTGTTTGCTAGTGGGCTGGAAGGAGAACAACGTAGACTGGAATTTCCCAAAAGAACTGTTTCCAAACAGATCCAGTTCCCCCATATCCTAATAACAGTCCTTTTCCACCACCTCTGATGGGTCAGAGGGGAGGTTGAACCCTTTTATAAAAGTAGGTTGAGCAAAATATATGCCTACATAGAAAAAAATTGGGGGCCCAGAAAGAAAGAACATAACATGGACAGAGGTCTATTTGTAACGGATTCAGCAACACGATTTGGACGGAGGGAACAGGGAAAGGACACTGGAGGGCTGCAGGACTGGAGGTTTGGCAGGGGCTGTGGCACCCTCTCTCCTGCCAGGAGCCCTTTGTGGTGAGGAGGCCACAGCTGTGTGATGTGGCCTGAGGCCTCCTGACAAGTCACATGCTGTACACCACAGCTCAGTAGCCTGAGAGATGTGCTGGAATTCAGAAGGTATAGAATTTTCTCACTCTGATGAATAGAATTAGTGACCCATGGATGAGCCCCAGCTCCATGGACATGAGCATTGCCTTTATGTGTGGAGCAGGACTCTTCTTCCTAATACTCCCCTTCCTGAAGGAGTGCCCAGTGTCACCACTACCTGGGAGTGAATGGGACATCACAAAGGTGAGGAGAGCCTTGGTTCACACACAATGGAGCAGTAGTCGGTTGTTCATGACTGCTACTCTCACTTTTCATAGAAAAACAGGTGAACTGATCATTGTATTTTAAGAAAAACCAAGGACTTGGAGAAGGGACTGAAGGAGCTGAGAGAGTTTGCAGCCCCATGGAGAGAGCAACAGTGGCAACTGGCCTGACCCCTTGGTACTCTTGGAGAATGAGTCACCAACCAAAGAATACACATGGAGGGACCCATGGTGCTGGCCACATATGCGGCAGAGGAGGGTCTTGTTTGACATCAGGGGGAGCAGAGACCCTTGGGCCTGAGGGTGTTAGATCCCCCAGTATAGGAGAATGACAAGGAGGGAAGAAGAGAGTGGGTGGGTGGCTGGGGGGAATACCCCCATAGTGGCAGGGGAAGGGGGGAGGGAATGGGGAGGTTCCAAAGGGGAGATCTGGAAAGGGTAAAACATTTGAAATGTAAATAAAGTATAAAAAATTTAAAAAAGAAAAACATAAATATAAGAATATGGTTTTTTATTTAATCTCAGGTGTGGGATATGGGGCTTCTTCAGATTGTCCACAGCAACTGACTGTGTTTTACCTCATGTTCTAGCAGTAGCATGATTTTGCCAACAGCAGACAGTTTAATTGTTCTTGAACTTTTAGAATTCTGGGAACTTTTCAGAAGGTACATAAAGGCTAGGTCCTTGAGAGGCATGGTGGGTTGTTGGTTGCTGTTGGTTGCTATCCCTTGCTGGTGTATGTGGTCGGTTAACTAGTCATATGCACAGAAGAAAGAAGAAGTTATCCTGGATATCCTGAAGTAAAGATGATACTTGCCCCAAAGAACTCAATCCCCCCTAATCAGCAAAAGATAGTCCAAAAATAACATCTCCACCTTTCTCCTCTATCCTTTCTCTTTTCTATCTAATGTTAGGATAGAACAGGTGGAGAAAACATGGTGGCGAATGATGGAAGAAAGACAAACCTACAACATAGTTAAGTCTAGCTACAGACTGGGGAGGGGAATTCTCCAGAAAGAGTCTGAAGGGGTTGACAGGCAAAGCTGAGGTGAGAGTGGCCCTGAGGTGTCTGCCTGAAGCTCTCAGAGCATCTATACAAGGAGGTAGAGAGGCCACTAAGGAATACTGTGGATCCATGGACAGACTTCATTTCTGAGTTGGTGGGAACACAAGACAAGCTCAGAAAAGATCATCTGTCCTCTGGTGAGGTGCTTGCTTTTGTTTGTGTTGAGCTGATGTGAATCAGGGGATAAGACCAAGAGCCTCAGATCAGGGCTTCAGTCTCCTCTGGTCTGAGGAAGCAGATATCACCTGATAGCCCAGAGTCAGCTGCAGAGCTCAGTCTTGGGTAGGATCCTGTCCGAGGAACACTTACTTAGCACTTCCATGGTACCTGTGGCATAGACAGTGACTTCTTTTGTTTTTCCAACAAGGCCAAAAGGAACTGTGTTTATGCACAGTGTGAATGAGGCAAGGATGGATGAGAGAGAACTCCCTGGGAAATGCAGATTTCTTGTATTATAGAACCAAAGAGAGCAGGCAGCTTGTCTACCAGAGAGAAGAAGAAGGAACCCCAGCTCATTTGTGTTGTTTCTAATTGGCAGAATTGCAGGGGGGGGGGCAGAGTAACACCAGGAAGAAAACTGCTACTGTAAAAGGTAGGCTTCTGCTTTCCTGTGGAGAGGAATTCCATCGTTCCTGCCCTCAGTGAAGAGGATCATGATGAGAGCCATGCACCCTGTGGACATGACATGCAGGATGGAAGAGAGGACTACTGGTAAAGAAATCAGAATCAGGGAATCCCCAGGTTTAGTGATAGAAAGGAGCTGTGGTTGGCTTGGGATGGGTGCTACACATGGGAGTGTTGTTCAAGGCACTGGAGTGATGCTGTGTCCCTGTATGGGAGAACCCAGGTCCACCTGAGAGCAGGTAGCTTCAATTCTCCCAACTGCATTTTCTCTCAAATAACAGATGCTGTGGGCCTTGCAGTCTTGTAAGGAGAATGACAGGAGAGAGGGAGGTGTAAATGGAGACATGAGGTCCCTCCATTCCCCTTGCTCACATTCAGTGTTCTGTCCTTCTAAAAAGGTGGTTGAGCATTAGAGTCTTAGCATGGGTAGTCATCAGAGAGATTCCTCACTCCTGTGTGTTTTCATTATTCATCCTGATCCTACATAACTATCTCCAGGCTGTAGAGATGGAGGAAAAATGTGGAAGAGACTAAGACTCCATCACAACCCATGAAAATGTAAGAAATCTTTGTCTTTTTGGAATTTCAGAATGTGAGCTCAGGGTCTGGGGCTCTTCATGCTGAAGGTGTCATGCAGGGTGGGATGGGAAGACAGCCCTGTTGGATGCTCATATAAGGAGCATGTGATAGGGAGGCAGTGGAGGGGCAAGAAGGCTACAGGTACCATATTTACACAGACTGATGGGCCGGTTGACCCTCTGCTTGGGGGCCTCTGGTCTTTTACGCCAAGCAATTTCTCCAGGACTCGATGCCACAACCCTTGTGGAACCCTCTTCAGAAAATGGATCACCTTCCTCTCTTTCATCTGTTGTCTTATCTCAAGGTCTTGGAGAGTCTCATGCAGAAGGAGTTCAGTCAGATTTTCTGGGGCATATTCTCTATGTTCTCTGAGTCAGTTGTGGCTCCTGCCCACGTCCTCAGAACCCCTTCCTTGGCAAAACATAAAACTGTGAGGTTTTGTGATGCCTGTGGCCCTGTCCAAGCTTTAAACCAAGATCAAGGACAGCCTCAGATTTCCAAGGACCTTCCATTGCCACTGGAACTTGTGACACCATGCTTGGAAAGTGTGGCAGGGGTCCAAGAAATGGAAATGCTTCCAAGCTCTACACCAAACCAAACCCCTCCTGGTTTCAAGTGTAGGACCTGTGGAATAGCATCTCCTACCACTGAGAGAGGGACACAGACATCCCTGCCAAATGAAAACAAGCCCTGGCAACATGGACTCTATTGGAAAGACACCAAAGGTTCTGATATGCAAAAATCTCAAACATCCATTAGCAAGCCCACAGGGACTTCTCCAAGGGCACCCTACACAATAGAGCTATGAGGATATCATCCACCCATCCTGAGCATTGTCACATGATCCATGACAATGAGGAGCCACAGAATGAAGACAAGGCAACTAATGTGGGAAAACAACCAGGAACCCCCGTCAGATTCCTCCCATCCAGGAAACTGACCAAGTGTCAGGGACATTTCCAAGCAAACAGTGATCATGATTGCAAGAGCAAGACTCAACTCTCCCAGCCTGCCCAGCCCTCCATCCTCAACTCCAAAAGGTACAAATGTAGCAAAATGATGGAGTCTGGGCCCTTGAGGGCAAGCTTAAAGAAGGCCATAGCAACCTATGATATACATAACACCTTCAAGAAAGGAGACAAAGATGTTCTTGCATTTCAAGCAGCACTCCTGGGAAGGGGCTGAAAACCAGGAACAGTGCAATGAGGACAGATAAGCAGTTCTCCATGAACTCTGCTGAGCAACATTCCTTCCTTGACTCAAAGACTGAAAGGAAGCTGGAGTCAAACATCATAGTGCTTCCAGTGAATTGTAGAAGGAGACCATATATGAAGGTCCTTGAGTCAAGAGATCTCACTCCAACTGGCATTTCAGCCTCAAACCTCCCCAGGTTGTGTTTCCCTCCTCACCCATCTGTGGTTCCAAGGCTGAATATTATTCCAAGGCTGCCATGATCTTGGAAAATTTGTATCACTGATATCCAGGAGGGAAAAGGGTAGAATGCCAGGTTAGAGAGTGCTGTGTCTATACAGTCACTTGCAGAGGTTCAGGAGACCCAAAGAGCACATCCACCTGCTGCCAGAGATGGGGCCTCAAACACCCAACTAGATCCATTGCACAGATACCTGGGTGTTCAGCAACCTGCTTTCTGCTTCTAGGCAAAACCCCCACAGAGCAAAGGCAGCCCACAACCAAATTCCAGCCCTAAAATAGCCAAGCATGCACCTCTGCATGCACCATCTGGAAAGAGGTTTCCAGATGTGGAGTCAGGACAACCCTGCTGGCGTGTGATGGTGATTGACCTTGAACAAAGGGTCCCACCTTCAGCAGCCAAACCAACCAATACAGTAGAGGTGAAAGAAGAGCCACCACCTTCATGGCAGAGTCAGGGATCCAGTGAGATTCACAATGACCAAGCCATCAGTATCAGTCCTGGGGACTTTGGATCTTTAGAGGCCAACAAAAACCCAGGCTATCTCCAAACACCTACCCCACAGCACTGACAGGACTCAGATCTAAAGCCACAGGCATACAGTAAGATTGACTTGATATCAAAGGAGCAGCCAAACGGCTGGCTTGTGAGAAATGATCCAGATGGCCCCAGTACAGTACACACTGCCAAGGTCAGCATGCCTTCACAACACTCACTGCCCACTTCCAGAATAAATGCCAAAACCTCCAAACATTGCAGGGCTTAGGTGATGTATGCAGGAGCTTTGAGAGAGTGGAAACTGAAGAGATCAGTGACCTAAATGATAAAATTGAAGTGATGGATCTCAAGGGGGTTCATCCCCATGAAGAGAGACAGAGTACTATAAGATCTACAGGCATAAACAAGGGAGAAAATCTTGGAAGAGTAAGGCCTTCCATCCCAAGCTCCACCCACCTCAAAGATACAACAAGACTTGGATACCAGGAAAAGGAGAGGCTACTTCCAAAATCACTTGGGAGAACATCCCAAGGAATGCTTTACAATATGGAAACCTCAGCACAAAATACATCAGGGGTGGGATTCTTTACAGATTGATCATCCCCCCCCGCCCCCATCAGCTAATGTCCAAGTACAGGAAGTTGTAATAAGAAACAAGGTCATCTACAATCTGGTAGCTGAAATAGAATCCCTTGTGAACGTTCTGGTCCAGATCCTGGAAAACACTGAAAGGGACCCATCAAAGGTACAAGGGTATAAAGAACCAGCTGAGTGGCTCAGCCCACTCTTCTGAGAGTCTGTATGACACAAACCATAGCAGAGCATCAAGCAGAAGGAGCTGTGGCCATGCCAGCCCTGAGATGCATAACAATCCCTTCACATATAGAGGAATTGGAGACAAACTGCTGTCAGGGATTGAAGACCAGAGAGCCTGTGACCATCATGTGAACCAAGTGAAGAGGGGGATGGGCTTTGACCAGCTCCCCATGCCCAAGGAGTACAACCTTCCATGTAGGTACAGGGGAATTGGAGACAAGCAAGAGCCACATCTTGCTGATCAGAGAGCCTTTGACCTATGTAGAACAAAGATCATAATGGGCCACTGTCCACATAGAAGTCTGGAAGGGCACAAGCATTCATTGAGATACAGAGAAACTGGATTTGAACAGCAGTCAGGTGTTGACCATAAAGCCTTTGACCCACATCAAAGTACAAAAAAAGCAATGGGCAGTGGTGGCTTCCTTCTGAGTCCCGGAGAGAACCATTCAGTCACACACAGGGGAACTGATTCCTCCTGGCCTTCAGCTGATGCTCAGCAAGCCTCTGACCCCAGGTAGACCCAAACATAATGGATCAAGGAGCAGGGGGCACAGGCCATCCTTGCCTTCCCACAGCAGGATTTTCTAGAAGATGTCCCATCTGCCCAGGCATTGTTTCCCCCATGCCTCCTGGTAATAAACATTTTTTTCCCTGCAAAGAAACTCTTTTTCTTTCTGGAGCTCTTCCTTCCATGCTCATGTCTCCTTCCCAGATAGGAGCTTCTTCCTGGTTCATGCTCCTGCCTTTCATCACAGAGGCTTCTGTCTTACAGTGATGGAGCAGGGGAAGGTGAGCATTGCTTCTGCCTCTGCAGTTTATGGAGAGACTTGCCTGGTGGGGAAGGCATGGTCATTTTGAGGTGTCATCCTCACACAGTCTTATCGCTGTGCAGGTAGTGCTAATCTTTCTGTCATTACAGAGACAACAATAGGCTACACTTTTTCAGGATGAGCCAACCATGTGAAGGTCTCACTCAGGTCTGTGGCCCAATGTCTTCCCTTTACTGTCCCCTTGATGTGTGTGTCACTGTAGAGAACGATGTACAGAGACAAAAAACTCTGCTCCTCCATAGAGAAACACCCCCAGTGCCTGGAATCTGTCTCATAACAGAGGTCCCAGTCTCTTCATTTTCACTGTTTGTGGGGACTCTCCTTGCTGCAGCTCAGGGTTTGAGAGGAGTAAAGCTGTCTACAGAGACTTCCCAGGGGCCTGCCTTACCCTCCTCTTGTCCCAGCACCCCTAGAGGTTCTCCTGGAACTTATTTTATCCACTTATTGCATTGCTTGCATCCTTTGCATCAGCACCTTTCTTAGCGCCACCTGCTGCTTGTGGGATAGTGCAAGAAAGTATTAAAAAATCAAAACCGAAAACAAACAAACAAAAAGAAAAAAATTGAACAGGACAAAGCTGTCCTCAAAGCCTCTCCCCCTGGCTCACTGAAGATGGCAGACACATTGTCCTCTGAGAATAGTGCTGGGTAGGAGGTAAAGTGCTACACACATGCACACACACACACACACACACACACACACACACACACAGCATAATTCAAGATCCCAAGATGTAATGACAGTTACCAGACGAGCATTCCCATTGTTGGATGCACCTGGAGCTCCTGACAGACCGGCATACCTTTCTGCATGACCCTTGGGTCTGGGCACACAGTAGAGTTAATATGTGTGCATTAGCAACAGCAGGAGGAACTGTCATTATGTGCCTGTATTTCTGATACCTACTTATTAGCCTGGTGTCACAATTATAATCCAACACTGCATCCAGTAGTTTTGTTCCTCCATGGTAGGAGCCCTGCAAGATGCATATACAGAATTCCTTCCCAGACAACTCTCTGCCTATGGACTTTGAAGAGAGACTCTCTGAGTGTGGGATCTCCAGACCATCACAGTCACAGACTGCCTCTGTCAGAGCAGAGAGTGGGCCTCAGATGTGTGTATGTTGAGGAAGGGAATTACTAGGAGACCTGGTTCTGCCTCTCTTTCTCTTTAAGAGGTGGGGAGAGTTCAAATGCTTTGCAGAGTGTGCCTGGGTCACACCAGCGGAGATGGACCTGGAAGCAATAGCACCTGGACGTTGTTGCATACTAGAATTTTGCAACATGTAAGAGCAGAGCCTCCTGGCCCCTGGTGGGCAGATCTCTGGCGCACCTGGTATAGTCAGCATGGAATGCTGGTGTGGACAACACTGCCACACAGAGCAGAAAATCAGGAATGAGATGAGTTTGCTCCAGAAGGCTAGATACAGACCTGAAATTTAAAAGACCCTGGGTGAATCCTTTCCCCATTCTGGACCTGGTTTCATTTGATAAATGTGGGACAATGAGGAGGATCATGCTCCTGAAGAGCAACGATGCTGTCCCCAGGATAGGACTATGGGACACCTGCCAACCCAGGGCAGAGAGCTGGGGTTCCCCTAGAGCTATGCTAACTTTCATGTTCAGAGAACTAACAGGACATCCTGAGGATGAGGGTGGCCAGAGGCATGGTGAGCCCTACACTGCAAGCATGGCTTACAGCCTGGTCCACCGCAGACTCCCAGCTGGACTCCCCTGGCCTCTGCTCATGAAGAAATGGGACAGGCAGCTTGAGACCTGTGTTCATCCCATGACAGTTAAGGAAATATCTGGCTAGCAGGGAACTTAAGACATTGCCTTTGACACCAACTTGGAGACAGGAATAATCAGCATTTGGATGAGTGCATAGCCTGCTGCAACAGCTGTTCATGCCACCACATCTCACAGAGAAGCTGACAACAGGGTCTAGTGGCCACCCTTCATGCATCCAACTAGAAAACTTCTCTGTAGGCTCCTCTCCCTGGCATGCTCCAGAAGAAAGCACCCACCACTTGTCAAAGATTCTCTTGGTCTTTGTGAGATACCAGTCAACAAAGTAGTACAAGAATGCTGTTTCCCAAGTCACATCCATGGCAGAATGATCCAGCCAGGCCAGCTCCCAACCTCCCCTTTCACTGTGTCCAGTCTCAGTGCATGTTAAGAGAGAGGCAGAGGCTGGCTTCACTCTTCCCTCCTGAGTGAAAACAAAGATATATAATTCTTAAAGGAAGCTCCATAGAAGCTGATACCCTAAACTGAGCTCAGATTCCCAGGAAGCCTGTAATCCCCTGATTTGGGGATTACAGAAGAAAAGCATCTGACCCCATCCCACACACCTGGTGGCTGCAAAGACAACAGACCCAACACTGCCTAAAAGAGCTTAGCTAAGGAAAACAGCTAACTACCCCACCCTGCCCCTCACAGAATCACTTTCCCACAGCCTGATCATTAGCTGCAAACTCCAGCTTTGCATGCAACCTAAATAATCTGGTCCTAGTGTGCCCTGCTGTCATATACCATGCTATGCATCCACACCCCCTCCACCCACATAACATGCTAGGAATCAGGCCCTGTTACACACACCACTAGAGGCAGCCAGCAGACTGGTGGTTCATCAGACTCTGATGGACACCTCCATATCTGCACCACATACCAACCGTTAGATTCCAGGCCTCCAAGGCACAGACACTGACTCCTAGCAGTGTAGTTAACCAATAGCCTTCTGAGGGCATCCAGCAGGGCCCCTTATGCAGCAGTGTGTGTGTGATTCACTGTGGTTGAGTAAGAAACATGAAAGGGCCAGCAGCTGGGCATCCCCTGCAATCCACATAAAGAGCTGGATGTTGAGTACTGTTACACACATCAGCCCCATGTAAACTTCTAGGTATCAGACCCTCTCTCCTCCTATCCATTCCACCTCGACCCGCCAGCTCCTGACTAATGACAGAATAGAGACATATTTATGTATTGTAGCTCAGGCCTTAGCTTGCTACCCCACAACAAGCAAATATACCTTACTTAATGTGTTTATGCTAATCCACATCTGCCACATGGCCTGTTACCTCTCACTCAGACTTCATACATGTCTGGCTGGAGAATTTCTCCGACCTCTGAATTCTTCCCACAGTTCCTCTCTCTGTCATGGAATCCCACCTTCCCTATTCTCCCTGGGTAAAGAACTCCAGCTCTTAGTTAAAGCCTATCAGAGAATGCCTTAGGCAGGTGAGGAAGAACAGAGATGACCTTCACAGCATGTACAAAAATGCTACCCATACAGACCAGTTGGGTGTCAGTCCCACTAGCCGACTCTATCACCACCACCACCCCTGCTAACAATCACCCCCTGCCTCACACCCCCTCCATGCTGTCCAGCACCACATACACTGCTGGGTCTAAGTATGAGGTCAGGATGAACAATCTTCGGCAGATCTATATACACAGCTATGTGCCAGGTCCCACTGACCTACCCCCTTTCCCAAACCACACATATTGTGTTTGTTGATAGTCCCTCACCATTGCCACCCAAACTACACTGGTGTTGTGTAAGCCACACTGGACTTCCTCGTGATGCCCTCCTATCAAAATGTATAAATATCAGGCTTTGCTGGACAACACCCCAAGAGGCTGCCATTTCACATACAGTGCTAGATATCAGAGCCTTCTAAACACACATTCACCTTTTCTGCCACCCCACATAGGCCACTAGGCATCATGTGCAGCTGGACACACAGGGGTCATTGCCACATACACACATCTATGCGTCACACCATGTAGTCCTCTAACCCCACATACATTGATAGATAGGAGATCTTGCAAGATATCCCCCTCTGCTGATGCCAAAGACACATGTGTTGGCAGGCCTTGCTGGGCTCACCCTCCCTGGACTCTGCAAACTCAAATCCAGTACTTGGTATCAGGTCCTATCACACCTCTGTCCGGAACCATGGACTTTTAGGCATTACCACTGCTGGTAGTCCTCTGCCATGTTCCAGGCACACATTAGGTATCAGGACAGCAGTACACACACACACACACACAC
>JADRCH010000811.1:0-23583 GCA_019843965.1 Rhynchomys soricoides
CCAAGTATTTAATGAAATAAACTGCTAGTTTTCAATGGGACCTGGAACAGGAGAAGGCTGTTCAATAGGTCCAGGCTGGTGTGCGGCTGATTTGCCACTTTTGGACCATCTGGTACAGCAAACCTGATGGTATTTGAAATGTCAATGGCAGATAGGCATGCTGTTTGGAGCCTTTGGCTGGTCCCTATAGGTAAATCACAGAACAGTTGTTTGGAAGTTTGGAGTAAGGATCTAACATCTTTTGCAGTCAACTATTTTCTATTTGAGAGATCTCTGTTGATCTGCTGTATGACCTTAGTAAAAATTGAACATTTGAAACAAGCCACCAAGTTACCATGTGACCTCTTACCTGAACCACCAAGCCATAAAGTAGGACATGCATGGCAGGAATCTGTTATCAAATGCAAGTGGTATATACTTGATGGGGAGGAAGCAGATCCTGAAAACATAAGTAAATTACATGAAGAAGTTGCCCAAATGTCTGTGGTTTCTACTCTCACTACAATGTCATCTGTTGCCAAGCATTCACCTAGGATTATGCCCTCTGATTAGTTGACTAAGGAAGACTATGGCTTGGTTTACTGATGGTTCTGCATGTTATGTGGGCAGATGCAGCATTATAAATACTTTCTGGGACAACACAACATTACAACCTCTTTTGGGGACATCCCTGAAAGCACTGGCAAAGGGATACATTCACAATTGGCAGAACTTTGGGCAGCATACATGGTGCTACATTTTGTTTGCAAGCAGAAATGGCAAGGGGAATTGTTCACTAATTCATGGGCTGTTTGCAGTGGATTCAACAGATGGCCACAGACTTGGGAAGAGCAAAATAGGAAAATTGCTGTGAAACACATCTTGGGAACAAGAATGGATGAAGTTTTTCCAAATGGGTAAAGGATGGGAATATACTTGTGCCCCATATAAATGTTCATCAAAGGGTGACTTCAACAGAGGAGGCCCTCAATGATCACCTGATAAGATGTCATGTTCTATGGACCATCAGTCTCTTCCCCAAGCCATATCTGTCATTACACAATGGGCAGATTGATCAGACTGGTGGAGATGGTGGTTATGTGTGGAATTAATGACATGAACTTCTATTTACCATGTCTTACTTGGTTACAGCTGCTGCCGAGTGCCAAATCTGCCAACAGCTGAGACTAACACTGAACCCCAGATAAGGCACAATTCTCTGGGGTGACCAGCTAGTGACATAATGGCAAGCTGAATATATTAAACCAAGTCCCCGTGGAAAGAACCACACTTCCTCCTTACTGGAGTAGACTCTTATTCTGTTATGGATTTGCCTTTACTTCATGTGATGCTTCTGTCAAAACTACCATAATAGTTGGTGGCCTTATCCATCACGATATTCCACACAATATTGCTTCTGACCAAGAAATACATTTTACAGGCAAATAAATGTGGCACTGGGCCCACAGTCATGGAATCCACCAGTTGTACCATGTTTTCTACCCTTCAGAAGCAGCTGGCCTGATAGAAAGATGAAATGTCCTTTTAAAGACCCAGTTACAGTACCGACTAAGTGGCAGCAGCTTGGAAGGCTGGGACAAGGTTCTCCAAGGTAGGTAAATGCTTTGAATCAGCATACAATATACGGCACCATTTCTTAGCCAGGATCTCCTGAACCCCAGAATTCAGGAACTAAGGGGTGGAGAAGGAAATAGTTCCATTTATTTTCACCTTAGTAATTGTACTGGCTGGTTTTGTGTCAACATGACACAAGCTGGAGTTATCACAGAGAAAGAAGTTTCAGTTGAGAAAATGCCTCCCATGAGATCCAGGTGTAAGGCATTTCTCAATTAGTGATCAAGGGGGGAGAGCCCCTTGTGGGAGGTACCATCTGTGGGCTGGTAGTCTTGGGCTCTATAAGAAAGCCAGTTGAGCAAGCCAGGGGAAGCAAGCCAGTAAGGAACATCCCTCTGTGGCCTCTGCATCAGCTCCTGCTTCCTGCCTTGCTTGAGTTCTAGTCCTGACTTCCATTAGTGATGAACATTAGTGTGGAAACATAAGCTGAATAAACCCTTTCCTCTCCAAGTTGCTTCTTGGTCATGATGTTTGTGCAGGAATAGAAACCTTGACTAAGACAGTATCCAACTAGGAAAATTTTTGCTTCTGGTTCCCAGAATGGCCCCAAACATTCTACTATTCTGTACTATATACTTATATGAAACAGTGTGCTCAACACTGGAAGTCATAAAATCAAAATTCTAGTAACTCAGAAAAATATCAATGGTTCTTTGCATCCTGCAACATCAAATATTATAGGCCATGATTTAATTCTTCACATAAAAATAACGATACACATCTTTTTTATTAGGTTGCAACATTGCTTATGTAAATTATATGTCTACTAAATATTATAAAATGAATTTATTTATACTTTATTATCAATAAATATCTGATCTACATAGCTATTTTATATACTTATTGATATATACCTAAGTTGCATAAAAACTTTGTGGATGAGCCGAGCAGTGGTGGTGCATGCCTTTAATCGCAGCACTTGGAAGGCAAAGGCAGGTGATTTCTGAGTTCCAGGCCAGCCTGGTCTACAGAGTGAGTTCTAGGACAGCTAGGGCTACACGGAGAAACCCTGCCTCAAAACCAAAAACAAAACAAAACAAAGAAAACAACAAAAACAACAACAAAACTGTGGGTGGAAATGGGTCACCAGTGAAAAAGTCTTAAGAAGCCCTGGACTGTGAAAGATATCTAGATGGCACATTTCATCTTTTTGGGCCACTGAGTTCTCATATCTACATTAAGCAAAGCCTGTTATCCATCTTCCCAGTGAACACTGGTCTTACTCTCCTATGACCTCCTTCTTGTCCCAGCTAACCACCACCACAGATCTTGTGCAGCAGTTTTCTTCCTTAGATGCTCTTCCCCAATTCTTTCACTTCCTGTCTGTTTCCCACATGATTTCAGAAGTATTTGTTTGAAACCCTGTCTCACCTACTATGTTAAACTGCAAAATCTCCACTGAACCACTGATACCAGCATTTTAAGGACAACTCCTACAAGACAGTATGGTCTGGTTTATATGAAAATCTTGTGCTGGCCACCCCAATTGCTTATAGGACAAAATAACTTTACATTGTAAGGGTTTGAAGTTCTTCACTTGGGAGTCTCAAATCACCCTTCTGTAAGAGCCATCTTTTGCTGCTTCATCTGCTGTCTCCATACTTTGTACCTGGTACAATGAATCCTCTCAACTGGAGCATGCAGTGTTTTTTCTTGCTTCTACAGCTGTGCATAGCCAGGCATCTCTGGCCACAATTCCCTTTCCTAATCTTCCCCTCTCCAAAATATCATTTGAGCTCTGGGACAAGCCAAGATGCCTTGTGCAGTCTACTATTCCAGGAGATCTACATTCTCCTTTCGATTCTCCCTCTAATTTCATCAGATCTGAGACTCTTGAACCATATAGGATAGCTTCCCTTTCCCTATCCATCTTTCTTGCTAGCTGAGGCCTCTCTGCCAAGTCAAGCTTCATTGAGTAGCCTGCTATCCTAGGGTGATCTCCATCCCCCCACCTCTCCTCCAACCTCATCAGACTCCTGAAACATACAGATAAGTTTCCCTTCTCCCTCTCATCTTTCATGCTCATTGAGCCTTCTGAAAAAAGCCAAGCTGTTCCGAGCAATCTTCTATCCCAGGTAGACCTCCATTCTTCTGCCACTTACCTTCCAATCTTCAACAGACCTAAGGCTCTTGAACCATACAAGTTAGCTTTTCTTCTCCCGTTGATATGTCCTGCTTGCTGAGCCCTCTTGGCTAAGCCAAGTTGTCCTAAGCAGCTTGTTATCCAAGGGGGGAACTCAATTCTCCTGCCACCTCTCTTCCATTCATCATCAGACCTGAGGCTCATGAAATATAAAGACCTGCAGGTTTGGAACCATACAGCCCAAGGATACCACAACAAGAACATCCATGGGCCAAAACCATCCAGATGGCTAAAGGAACTCAGAAGAACACAATAAAAAAGCCAGGGTATTATGATGCCTCAGAAGCACAGCTATCCCACTACAGCAAGCTGTGGATATACTAACACAATCAAAAACACAAGAAAATGACCTTAAATCCAATCTTATAAAGTTAATAGAGGCCTTTAAAGAGAAAATGAATAAATCCTTTAAAGAAATGCAGGAAAATATATTCAAACAGATAGTCTTTAAAGAGAAAACACAATAAATCCATTAAAGATATATAGGAAAATATAATTAAACAGATGAAGGAAATAAATAAAACTGCAAGATATGAAAGTGGAAATAGAAGCAATAAAGAACACACAAACTGAGGGAATCCTGGAGACAGAAAACCTAGGAGAGAGAACAGGACCAACAGATGCCAGCATCACCAACAGAATATAGGAGATGGAAGAGAGAATTTCAGAAATAAAAGATACAGTAGAAGATATGATACATCAGACAAAGAATGTTAAAGCTAAAAAAATTTCTGACACAAAACATCCAGGAAATTTGGGATGTTATATAAAGACCTAATCTAAGGACAATAGGAATAGAAGAAAGTGAAGAGTCATAGACCCTAGGACCAGAAAATATTCTCAATAAAAATATTAGAAGAAAACTCCCAACTTAAAGAAAGAGATATGTATAAACAAGAAGCTTATAGAACACCAATTAGAATAGATCAGAAAAGAAAATCCTCCCACTATATAATAATCAAAACACAAAATCTACAGAACAAAGAAAGCATATTAAAAGTGGCAAGGGAAAAGGGCCAGGTAACATATAAAGGCAGACTTATTAGAACTATACCTGACTTCACAGCACAGACTCTAAAAGCTAGAAGATTTTGGTCAGATATCTTGTGATCTCTAAAAAACCAAAGGTACCAACCTAGACAACCCAGTAAAACTCTTAACCATCATAGTTGGAGAAAACAAGATATTTCAAGACAAATTAAAATTTAAAGATATTTTATCCACAAATCTAATCTAAAAGAAAATATTCCAACCCAAAAAGGAGAACTAAAAGAAGAAAACACAAGAAATAAGTAATTTCATACCAACAAAAACAAGGAAAGCCCCCCTCTCACACCCCAGCACTACCACCACCACCACCAACAACAAAACATCAAAATAACAGAATATAACAGTCACTGGTCATTAATATCTCTCAATATCAATAGACTTAATGCCCCAATAAAAAGACATAGGCTAACAGAATGAATGGAAAAACAGGATCCTATTCTGCTACATAGAAGAAACACACCTCAGTAATAAAGATAGGTATTACCTCAGAGTAGAGGACTGGAAAAAAATTTTCCAAGCAAACAGACAAAAGAAGCAAGCTTGAGTGGCCATTCTAATATCTAGTAAAATAGATATTCAACTTAAAATAATCAAAAGAGACAGGGAAGGACACTTCATACTCATCAAAGAAAAAAAAAATCTACCAATATGATTTCCCAGTTCTGAACATCTATGCCCCCAAAGCAAGGGCACCCACATTTGTAAAAGAAACATTGCTAAAGCTTAAATTGGGCATAGAATCCCACATATTAATACTGGGATACTTTAACACCAAGTGACAAGTCATCCAGACAAAAACTAAAACAAAGAATAATAAAACTAACAGACATTATTAGTCAAATGGACCTAAGAGACATCTATAGAATATTTCACCGAAACACAAAAGAATATGCCTTCTTCTCAGCACCCCACGGGTTCTTCTCTAAAACTAACTAGTCAATCACAAAGCAAGTCTCAATAGATACAAGAGAATTGAAATAAAAGCATGTATCTTATCAGACCACCATATATTAGAGCTGGGCTTCAACAACAATAGCAATACTGGAATGTCTACACACTCATGGAAATTGAACAACTCTCTACTCAACGATCTCTGGATCAGAGAAGAAATAAAGAAAAAAAAAAGGACTTTCTAAAATTCAATGAAAATGAAGACAAAATATACCCAAATTTATGGGACACCATGAAAGTAGTGCTAAGAAGAAAGTTCAGAGCAATAAGTACCTCCATAAAGAAATTAGAAAGCGGGGGCTGGAGAGATGGCTCAGTGGTTAAGAGCACTGACTGCTCTTCCGGAGGTCCTGAGTTCAATTCCCAGCAACCACATGGTGGCTCATAACCATCTGTAATGAAATCTGATGCCCCCTTTTGGTGCTTCTGAAGACAGTTACAGTGTACTTACATTAAAAATAAACAAATAAAAATAAATAAATAAATAAATCTTTAAAAAAAAGAAATTAGAAAGTTTTCATACTTTAAAAGTACACCTAAAAATAAAAGCTTTATAAATAAAAAGAAGCAAGCACACCACAGAGGACTCTAAGGAAGAAAATAATAAAAATTAGGGCTGAAATCAATCAGCTAGAAAGACTGGGTAATAATGGGACAATTCAAGATCTGCTTCATTGAGAAAATCAACAAGATAGACCAACCCTTGGCCAAACTAACCAAAGACAAAGAGATAGTATTCAAAGAAACAGAAACTGTAATGAAAAGGGAGACTTAACAACTGACATTGAGGAAATACAAAGAATCATTAGGTCTTACTTCAAAAGCCTGTACTCCCCCAAATTGGAAAATCTTAAGGAACTGTACAATTTTCTAGACAGTTACTAAGGTTAAATCAAGGTTAGTTAAACCACTTAAATAGCCCTATAACCCCAAAGAAATAGAAACACTCATTAAAAGTCTCCCAACCAGAAAACTCCCAGGGCCAGATGGTTTTAGTGTAGAACTCCCCAAGACTTTCAAAGAAGACCTAAAAACAATACTCCTCGAACTATTCCATAAATAGAAACAGAAGGAACACTGCCAAATTCATTCAATGAGGCCACAGTCATCCTGATACCTAAATCACACAAAGACTCAACAAAGAAAGAGAATTTCAGACAGATTTTTCTTATGAGCACTGATGCAAAAATACTCAATAAAATACTTGCAAACTGAAGACAGGAGCACAGCCAACACATCATTCACTAAGATCAAGTAGGGTTCATCCCAGGGATGCAGGGATGGTACAATAATGAAATTCTATCAATACAATCCACCATATAAACAAACAGAAAGAAAAAAAATCACATGATCATTAGATTTTGAAAATGCCCTTGATAAAATCCAACATCCCTTCATGTTAAAGGTGTTAGAGAAGTCAGGGATACAGGGCACATACCTAAACATAATCAAAGCAATTTGCAGCAAGTCAATAGCCAATCAAACTAAATGGATAGAAACTTAAAGGAAGGATTGTGGTCTTGAAAGGGAATAGGAACTCCACAGGAAGACCAATAGTGTCAACTCACCTTGACTGAATACTACTCATTGTGTAGATGTTCAACATTTTCTTTATCCATTCTTTAGTTGAGGGACATCTAGGTTGTTTTGATTTCTGGCTTTTACAAGTAAACCTCTTATGAACATAATTGGCTTAGAGTCTTTGTTGTTCTGGCATCTTTTAGGTGAATGCCCAGAAGTAGTATAACTGGGTCTTGAGGTAGAACTCTCTCAGTTTTCTGAGAAACTGCCAAATTGATTTCCAAAGAGGTTGTACACGTTTGTGGTCCCACCAGCAATACAGGAGTATTCCCCTTGTTTCACATCTTCAGCAGCATGTGCTATCTCTTGAGTTTTGTTCTTACCCACTCTGATGGATATAGATGGCATTTCAGAATTGTTCTGGTGTGCATTTCAATGATGACTAAGGGCTTTTAAGTTATTGAGGTCTCCACAGGCTTCCACGGGGAAGTAGGAGGCTCTTGTATTCCCGAAAGGCTCCTCAGGACAGAAAAGCGACTCCGGAGATAGTCAAAAAAGCTCAGGGGACAGCTTGCAACTCACCTCTGCAGGCTGTGTCCTGGGCAAACCAATTGAGAAGAGATTGGTGGAGCAGGGTTCCAATTTTGATACTCTTGGGGACCCCGGAGGTTTCCACGAAGAATCAATATGCTCTTGGGGTCCCACATGCTCCTCCAGACCAAGGAGTCAGCTCAAAGTTTAAACAATGGAGCTCAGGGGACAGTGTGCAATTCACCTCTGCAGGCTGTGTTTAAGCCAGCTGGGCTGGGAAAGGCTTGATGGGACAGGGTTCCAAGTTGGTTAGTTTTGAGGCCCCAGAAGGTTTCTGTGGGGAAGCAGGATGCTCTTGCTGTCCCATAAATCTCCAGTGGGCCCAGAGCTAGACAGTAAGATTCCAGGGACCACATGGTGCTAACCTCTGCAGGCTGTGTCTCAGTCCCCTTAACTCTAAGTCTTAGTGATTCTGAGACCTCCTATTCATCTTACTTTTCCTTCCATTTGTTCATTCATATGTACAAGGAACATATTCACTCTAATAACTTTGCTTAGAAGAAGAATTTGGTTGAGCATGTTAGTCCTCAATGAATATTAATAAATCTTTTCTTCCTTCCGTTTCAGTAAGATAAATGCTTTAGAATGCCTATTACCCACAATTTCTTTAACATAAACACAATCAGCCACCCACTAGAATATACATGTATGGAAAAGTCCTACATGTGCTTGATTTCCAGAAATAATGTATTCACCGTGCTCTCAATTCCCTCAAGGAGGAGTTAATATTCAATGAAAATTTGGAAGCTATAGTTGTTTTCTGTGATAATATTTTTGGAATTCTAGGCTGTAATACAGAGAGGATTCTCATAATGGAGAAAAGTTCATCTGGAATTTGTGAGATGAAAAATTAGAGAAAGGAGAGGTTCTAGAAATAATTCTAGAAATTATTCAGTTTTAAAAAGTCATCTTATTTATTTGTTTGCTTTTTAACAATACTTTTTATGCAAAACTCAATTTATTTGATTGATAATGGCCATTTCTGACCACTTACCTATATTCTATTATCCCTGAAACATGTCTACAAAATGGGTCTAGTATGTGAATTGAGGACATAAGGAAACTTTAGGTTGTCTATGTAGAACCTAACTCTAATGGCCATGGTCTTCCAGAGACACCTGGAAGAGAAGGCAGGCATCAGAATATTTTAGATTCAAGTCCAGAATGCTGACACTCACAGGAAGATAAAAGGATTCCAACCACATTCTACAAAAAGAACTCAGCCCTGGTAGTAATGTATTTTACAGACTGTTGTCTTCCATAGACCTGGGAGAATAAATTCCTATTGTTTTAAATTATTAAGTTACAGCAGAAACCATTTTTTTTAGTATTATAAAAATAAGTAAAATTAAACATTTTACATATGATTCATACACAAGTATATTTATGTAATATTAATTCTAAAAATCTTCAGGTTTGTCAATTTTCAGTTTTTATAAAAAGAAACTTGGACCAAGTAATTTAGTACACTGCATGGGACTTTTGATGGGGATTACACTGAATCTGTAGATTGCTTTCGGCTAGATGGCCATTTTTACTATAATAATCCTGCCAATCCACAAGCATGGGAGATCTTTCCATCTTCTGAGATCTTCTTTGATTTCTTTCTTCAGAGACTTGAAGTTCTTCTCATACAGATCTTTCACTTGCTTGGTTAGAGTTACATAGAGGTATTTTATATTATTTGTGACTATTGTGAAGGGTGTTGTTTAATTTCTTTCTCAGCCTGTTTATCCTTTGAATAGAGGAAGGCTACTGATTTGTTTGGGTTAATTTTATATCCGGCCACTTTGCTGAAGTTGTTTATGAGGTTTTGGAGTTCCCTGGTAGAATTTTTGGGGTTAGACAAATATACAAAATTCTAACTCAATTCTTCATAGAGTTAGAAAGAGCAATTTGCAAATTCATTTGGAATAACAAAAAACCCAGGAGAGAGAAAACTATTCTCAACAATAAAAGAACTTCTGGGTGATCGGCATCCCTGACCTCAATCTGTACTATAGAGCAATTATGATAAAATTTGCATGGTATTCACACAGAAACAGGCAGGTAGATCAATGGAATAGAATTGAAGATCCAGAAAAGAACCCACACACCTATGGTCACTTGATCTTTGACAAAGGAGCTAAAACCATCCAGTGGAAAACAGACAGCATATTCAACAATTAGTGCTGGCTCAACGGGCAGTCAGCATGTAGAACAATGCAAATTAACCCATTCTTATCTCCTTGTACAAAGGTCTAGTCCAAGTTGATCAAAGACCTCCACATAAAACCAGATACACTGAAATTAATAGAAGAGAAAGTAGGGAAGAGCCTCAAACACATGGGCACAGGGGAAAATTTCCTGAACAGAACATCAATGGCATACACTCTAAGATCAAAAATAGACAAACGGGACCTCATAAAATTGCTAAGTTTCTGTAAGGCAAAGGACATGGTTAATAGGACAAAACTGCAACCAACGTATTAGGAATAGATCTTTACTAATACTATATCCAATCGAGGGCTAATATCCAATATATACAAAGAACTCAAGAAGCTATACTCCAGAGAACCAAATAACCCTATTAAAATTGGGGTACTGAGCTAAACAAAGAATTCTCAACTGAGGAAACTTGAAGGGCTGAGAAACACCTAAAGAAATGTTCAACATCCTTAGTCATCAGGGAAATGCAAATCAAAACAACCCTGAGATTCCACCTCACAATAGTCAAAATGGCTAAGATCAAACACTAGGGTGACAGCAGATGCTGGTGAGGATATGGAGAAAGAGGAAGACTCCTCCGTTGTTGGTGGGGTTGTAACCTGGTACAACCACTCTGGAAATCAGTCTGGCGGTTCCTCAGAAAGTTGAATATAGTATTACCTGAGAACCCAGCTATACCATTCCTGGACATATACCAAAAGATGCTCCAACATATAACAAGGACACATGTTCCACTGTATTCATAGCAGACTTATTTATAACAGCCAGAAGCTAGAAAGAACCAGGATGTCCTTCAACAAAGGAATGGATACAGAAAATGTGGTATATTTACACAATGGGGTACTATTCAGCTATTAAAAAACAATGACTTCATGAAATTATTAGGCAAATGGATGAAACTACAAAATATCATCCTGAGTGAGGTAACTTGTTCACAAAAGAATACACATGGTATGTACATACTGATAAGTGGATATTAGCACAAAAGCTCAGAATACCTAAGATACAATGCACAGAGCACATGAAGCTCAAGAAGAAGGAAGATCAAAGTGTGGCAGCTTCTGTCCTTCTTAGAAAGGGGAACAAAATATTCATGAGAAGAAATACAAAGTGTGGATCAGAGACAGAAAGGAAAGGCCATCCAGAGACTGAGCTACCTTGGGATACATCCTGTATACAGCCATCAAACCCAGACACTACTGTGGATGTCAAGAAGTGCATGCTGATAGGAGCCTGATATAGCTTTCTCCTGAGAGCCTCTGCCAGAGCTTGACAAATACAGAGGTGGATGCTTGCAGCCAACCATTGGACTATGCACTGGGTCCCCAGAGGAGGAGTTAGAGAAAGGACTGAAGGAGCTGAAGGGGTTTGGAACCTTTTAGGAAGAACAACAATATCAAGCAACCAGTCTGCCTCACTCCCTCCCCCCAGAGCTGCCAGGGACTAAACCACCAACCAAAGAGTACACCTGGAGGGACCCATGTCTCCAGCTGCATATGTAGCAGAGTGTGGCCTTGTTGGACATCAGTGGGAGGAGAGGCCCCTGGTCCTGGGAAGGCTTGATGCCTCTTTATAGGAAATGCCAGGGCAGGGAGGTGGATTGGGTGGGTGGAGGAACACCCTTATTGAAGCAGGGGGAGGGGGATAGAATGGCGATTTCTGGAGGGAAAACCAGGAAAGGGGATAACATTTGAAATGTAAATAAATAAAATATACAATAAAAAATACACTGCGCTGACTGAGGGGTAGAGTAAGATGCTTCTATTAGTTTGCACTGAATTTTAATCTGATTCTTTGTGGAACTATCACTTCTCAGTTCCCATACAACGTTATTTCTCTGTCCTGGCTGTGAGATCTTATAATAAGATCTATGATGCAATTTGATTTATGTTTTGTGGAAGATGATAAATATTGGTACATTTTCCATATACAACATCTAGTTAGGCCAGTACCATATGCTAAAATTGCTGCCTTTTTTACCCAGTGTGTATTTTTAGATTCTATATAAAAAATTGGATGTCCATAGGTATATGGATTTATGTCTGGGGTGTTAATCAATTGATCAACATGAATATGTTAATGTCAACACCATGTTGTGTTTATTACTATAACTTTGTAGTAAAACTTGAAATCAGGAATTATGAAACACCCAATATATGAGATTTCCTGGGTTTTCTGTTTATACGAATGGAGATAAAAATTGTCCTTTCAAGATCTGTGAAGAACTATGTTGGAATTGCATTGATTATGTAGATTGTTTTTGGCAGAATGCTCACCTTTACTATATTATTTCTATTGATTCATGATTATGGGATATCTTTCCATCTTCTGATATCTTCTTCAATTTCTTCAAAAACTTCAAGTTCTTTTCATATAAAACTTTCACTTGCTTATTTAGAAACACTCCAGGACATTTTACATTATGTGGTACTATTGCCAATGTGTTATTTCCCTGATTTCTTTCTCAGTTCATTTATCAGTTGTATATAATAAGGCTACTGAGTTTATAAGTTACTTTTCTATCCACCTACTTTGTTGAAAATATTTATCAGCTGTAAAAGTTCCCCAATGAAAATTTTTGGGTCACTTATATTTACTATCAGATCATCTGCTAATAAATACATTTTGACTTCTTTTCTGCTTGTATTCCCTCAATTTCTCTAATGTTCCAGCTATGACTTTGAGTATATATGGAATAGGTCTACAGGGAGTGGACAACCTTGTCTTGTCCCTGATTTTAGTGGAATTTCTCTAAATTTCTCTCCACTTAAGTTGATGTTGTCTATGGGCTTGCTGTAAACTGAGATTCCTGACTGTGAGAGCTTGACATAGCCTTGCCTAACAGGTAACACAGGTCACCAGGCTATTAAACACCTCTAATTCCCTCATTTCTGGTGGAAAAACAGGTTACAGATCTTTTCCTTTGAGAAGACAAGTCTGCATGCTTAACATTCCTGGTGTCCTTGGAGATTTGTGGGCACAAGGATCTTCACGTTCCCAACATCCCCTCGCTTCAACTTTTTTGAATTGAGTGCTTTTTTTAATCCTCTTTTACTTTATTCTTCTGTCAAACAACACACCATGGCCACAGCTTCCCCTCCCTCCCCTTTGTCCAGTCCCCTACATCTCCCCCAGATCCACTGATCCTCCATTTCCTTCAGAAAACATCAGGCCTCCCAGGGATATCATTCAAACATGGCATAACAAGATGAAATAAGACTAGGCACAAAACCTCATATCAAGACTTGACAAGGCAATCCAGTAGGAATAAAAAGGTCCCATAAGCAGGCAAAAGTATCAGAGGCCTCCCCAATTAAACTGTTAGAAATCCCACAAAACCCTCAAACTAAGCAACCACAGCACATATGCAGAAGACCCAGTGCAGACCCATGCAGGCTCCATGGCTGCCACTTCAGTCTCTTTGAGCCCCTCTGTAATCTACTTACTTGATTCTGTGGACCCTGTTCTCCTGGTATTCTTGAACCTTCTGGTTCCTACAATCCTTCCTCCTTCTCTTTTGAGGGATTCTCCGAGCTCCGCCTATTGCTTAGCTGTGAGTCTCTGTATCTGCTCCCATTAGCTTCTGAAGGAAGCTTTCCTGATGACTATTGGGCTAGGCACCTTTTTTGTTGTTATTGTTAGTCATGTTTGGATCTATCCTAGGTCTCTCTGTCATCCAGCTTCCAGATCCAGGACATCCATGGGCTCCCAATTGTGGCTTGAGCCTCAAGTTAGACTAGTCATTGCTTTGCCATGCCCACAATCATGGAGCCACCATTGTCCTGAAGCATACTGCAGGCAGGAGAGTTTGTAGGTTGTAGCTTTTGTGACTGGATTGATGTCTTTGTCTCACTGCTGGGAGTCTAGGCTGGTTACAGAAGATGGACAGTTCAGGCTCCATATTGTCTACTACTAGAAACCATTTTCATAGGTTTCAGGAAGTTTCCAGTCCAATATGTCTCCAACATTGTCTGTCCACCTGTTCCAATTGTCTCTCCTGATACTCTGCCCTTTCATCCCCCCTTCTCTCACCTGAGGTCACCTGTTCCCATCCCCACCTGAGCCCTGTCCACCCACAAAATCTCTTTTATTTTCCTTTCTCAGGGAGACCCATATCCTCCTAGATCTCCCCTTTTTATCTAACTTCTCTATGTCTATGGAGTATGGTATGATTATTCTTTATTTAACAGCTAATATCCGCTTACAAGTGAGGACATATCATGTTTGGTTTTTCTGGGTCTGGGTAGTTTTGCTCAAGATGATTTTTTTCTAGTTCCATCCATTTGCCTATAAATTTCATAACACCATTTTTTAAAACACTAGAGTAATACTCTATTGTGTAAATACACCACATTCTTGTTATCCATTGTTTAGTTTAGGGCGATCTAGGTTATTTCCAGTTTCTGGCTATTATGATAAAAGCTGCTATAAGCATAGTGAAGCAAGTGTCCTTGTAGAAGAATGGGGTATCTTTGACTGCACAAGAGCAGTATTGCTGGATCTTGAAGTAGATGAGCCCCAATTTTTTGTTTTCTCTTTATTTTATCCAGTCAGCAAACCATATACTGACTTAACAACTTCCTCAGAGAAGTTTTCACTTCCTATTTGCGAAGTGTATAGATCACAGGATTCATCAAAGGAAATATGAATCCTTTTAATTAATTAATCCAAGATCATGCTCCAAAAACTCAAGCTCAAGCTATAGCAGTGAGTTCTTGAGGCTAGAAAGTAAATGCAGCTTAGGAATCACAGTGTGGCTCATTTGCTTTTTGCCACATGTATAATGTCTTACATTTTATTAAAAGGTATAATTGTAAGTTATTCTCAGTGCTGACATTTAAACCTACTCTATCTAGTAGAGAAGTGGTCTCCTTGTCATGTATGCAGTGGCATTATGAATATATAACTGCTGTTAAATGCATGCTAAATGATTAAAGACTTTTCAAAGAAAAAAAGAAATTGGAAACTTATACATAAAACTGTTGGTCTAGCCTGCACATGAGGGATTTTTTTTCCAAAAACAAACAAAAACAAAACAAAACAAAACAAACAATACAAAACAAAAAAAAACCCCATGTTATCTTTTTCATGGATTCAGAGAAAGGACTGCTATAGGTCACAAATTCATGAGTTAGTGTGAATTTCTCTAGAAAACACATTCGCTGGTGATGTTTTGTAATGAAGCAGCATGATGCAGTGGGAAGGGGCACTTGGAAGGCCCATGCTGAGTCCTCCCTGCACTCCCAAGGTACCAGCCATAAAATAGGTCTAGTATAAAATGAAGTTTATTTGGGGCATGAGAAGGGAGGGACAGTGAAGGCAGAGAAAGAAAAAGGACAGAGAGAGAGAGAGAGAGAGAGAGACAGAGACAGAGACAGAGACATAGAGAGGGACCAGACAGAGAGAAAGAGAGGCCAAACAGTCCTTTTATAGCAATCAGGCTCCTACATGGCTATTGCTAGGTAACTACTGGGCAACGCCTGGAAGAAATGCTAACACTTGGGAAGCTTTAATTGAAGTGAGTGCATCAGTAAATCAGTCTACTCAAGATAATAGGTTTGATGAAATTTAAATTTACTTCTTTTAGCTAATACGCCTACTGAGTTGTAATAAATGTAATAGCTAAATATTTATCCAAGTAAAATTAATATCCAAAATTTAAACATATCATACTTATACTTAGTAGGGCTTACAAAAAAAGTCATAGATGATCAATTATTATTTTTAATGTATAGGAAAAACTCATTTTACAGTGGAGCAGAAGGTAAAATACAAAACATTTGATCAATATTGTGGTTCTCTCTTCCTTTTTTCTTCTTTCCTTCTCTCTTTTATTTCTTTCTTTCCTCCTTTCGTTATTTCTTCCTTTCTTTGTTTTTTTCTGGTTTCTTTGGGATCTTTGTTTGCATGGTCGTTTTCTAAGGAAGGAGAGAAAGGAACAGAATGGAGTTGGCTTCGTGGAGAGGTCTGTTGGATATCGTGATTTGAATATATTGCATGAAAAATATTTGATTAAAAGAAAGATAGAGTAGGGTGCAGAGCAATGAATATAAATGAAGACCAAGGATGTTTATATGTGAAAGTGTCAATATGAAAACTGTTATTTTGTTTGCTAAACTAAACGTATATATACATTGATAAAAAAACAACAGTCATGAATAAATTGAGTTTTTGGAATCAATGAATTTAAAAATTTATAATTTCAGGTTTTAGGGATAACTTTAGAAAGATTCAACATCATTAGGCCAGCATGGAATGGGCTAGTGAGATGGCGCAGTGACTAAAAGCATTTGTTGCCAAACCTTACCACTTGAGATGGATTCCAAAGGTTTACCTGGTAGAAGACACTCTAGGTAGTTGCTCTCAGACCTCCATATGTATATACACACAAACATACTAAATAAATAAATAAATACAATCTTATTATGAACATTTTAGAGAAGAATATTACAGATGGTGAGTATAAATTTGCAATTCAATAACATAGTTAAACAAGTAAACTTTGAAAAATCTAATGCTTAAGATGAATTTATTTGAGACAGGATCTCACAATGCAGTCCCACTGGCTTCAAACTCACTGGGATTCTCCTGACTCAGCTTTCTCTCTCTCTCTCTCTCTCTCTCTCTCTCTCTCTCTCTCTCTCTCTCATGTGAGATTCACAGGGACTTTCCACGAGCATCGTTTGAGAATGCACTTGTTTTATGTTTCATCTCATTGGCAATTTCTCCATGGCTTTGTACAATTATAACCTTCTTGACAAAGAACAAAGAATTGAGGGGTTAAAAAAATGATATGTTTTTATATTTATTTCTAAAACCCAACAGTACTGCAAATATATTTCTCATGCCACAGTCTTAGATATTTAAATTTTATGTTGTTTTATTGTAGCTTTTGTAATACTAAAGATTAATATAAGGCATTGTTTGTATCAGAAAAACTGTCTACTAATTGAGCTGTATATCTGACTATGGGATATTCATAATTGCTTTAACTGACATATAATATAATAAATATAATATAATTTTGTGGGTTACAAAATGTTTATATATATGTACATTCTGTAGTTTCAAATCAGAATATACATATCTAAATTTTTATTTATTATTTTCACTTTGGAAATACCCTGAAGATCTTCCTCCTAGCTTTTATAATATACAGCACATTTTAATTTATTCTTTTCTAATTGTATGCTAGCACAAGGAAACTCTTTTTCACATGTAATTGAAAGTTAATACCTCTTGTACAAACTTCACCATCTGTCTATATTCCTTCTTTCCTAGATGTGGTTACTGCTGCTCTAGTCTAAACTTCCATGTCATAAAACTTTTCAGATTTCACATGTTATTTAGATCATGCCTTGTATGTCTGTTTTATCTCTCTTAACAATGACTTCAGTCCTAGTGATGCTGGAACAAATGACAGATCATATTATTTGTAAGAGTAAAGTTATGAATAGATATACATAAATACACACACACATACACATATACACATACATATCATGTTTTCTTCTACCACCTATCTATTTCTGGATGTCTATGTGTTTTCACGTTCCTCCTATTTTAAGAAGGAGCAGAAAACAGTTAACTGGGGCATTCAAATTTCATTTCCAAAGAATGTGTACTTGGTAGTTAAATTTTCTGGATGACATAGTAAGTTCTTTTATATAGCTTTAAAAGAAATTCTCTACTGTTCTATATAATGATAGTATAAATGTCTATTTTCCCTGGGGAATTAGTATTATATTTTTAATAACTGTTACTTTTACTAGAATGAAATATCTGTGTGAGAGAGAACTCTGCAATGAAATTTATAAAAGATTAATGAAACAAGTTATGATCCATGAGTTTATTATCAATGAGTTGGCAATATTTCTTAGCAAGTAAAGGCACATACTACCAAGCCTGATAATCTGGGTTTGATTCCTAAATTTCACAATTAGGCAAAAGGAATGATATCCTTAGTTCATGAATTGGAAGGATCATTACTGCTAAGATGTCTGTACTGTTGAAAATTGTTTTGAGATTCAAAATAATTAATTGCTAACAAAATATCAATGTAATTATTCAAATAAAAGAAAATTCTCATATTCATGTACTTACTACTACAATATAACAGAATTAAAAGTGATGTTTTACGATAAATAAATTGTTTTATGATATATTCTGGTAAATATTACAACAACTCCATTTTCTTCTACAAAAACTAAGTCTTTATGTGTTCTGAGGGAAAAAACCCACATAGCAGGTCACATTCCATTTAATTTTATTTTATTAATCATATATATTCTTTTATACAGAATTTTCAGAACTGTCTTAAATCAAATAGAAAACACCAGATAATCTTTATATATTTCAATTGTATCGTTTTAAGAATTTGATAATTAAAGCTATCTAAAAATGCTCTAAAATGTTTATCTACTTCACATTCTGCTGCTTCTATATTCCTTATCTATATTGTAACTATTCTATTCCATTTATGTTCTTCAGCTGTGCCCAAATCTTCAAATCTTTGCGTTCCTGTGCTTTCTATGATGCTTGTTTTGTAATTGTTATTTGTGTTGCCTAAATATTACTGATTTCAATTAAATTCCACTCAAGAAACGTACAACAAAAGCTACGGTCTAAAAACAGCAGAGCACTGATTTTAGTGACCTTTTTTAGTTTGAAGTTTGGTTTGGCTTCATTCACTCGAATATAACCTTGGAAGATATAGAATTGTACCTGTCTCATCCATGTGATTAGAATAAAATCAGAAAACTGGAAGTATATAACACAGTAATTGCTAAAGAACTGATTCAACACATGAATAATGGCTTAGTTTAATTAATTTAAACTGTATTTTCTCTTTCTCTCTTTGTTTTCTCTTTCTTTGATCGACTCAGCAAACCACATACTGACCTAACAACTTCCTCATAGAAGTTTTTACTTCCTGGTTGCGAAGTGTATAGATCACAGGATTCATCAAAGGAAAGATGACCGTGTGGAAAAGAGAAACAACTTTGTCAGCTTGGAGAGCCTGAAAGGGGCGAGTGTAGATAAAAATGGCGGGCCCAAACATGAGAAACACAATTATAATGTGGGTGGTGCATGTAGAGATGGCTTTGCTCTTCCCTTCAGAAGAATGTCCTTTTACATGGTAGAGAATGACAGCATAGGAGGTCAGAAGTCCCAAGAAGCATAAGAGGGTAAGTAGACCGCTGTTAGAAACCATCAGGAGCTCCACAGCAAAGGTATCCACGCAGGCTAGCTTTACAACCTGTGGAACATCACAGAAGAAGTTATCCAGCTGGTTTGGCCCACAGAAGGGCAAGTTGAGGATAAGAGCCACTTGTACAATTGAATGAGCAAAGCCCCCAAGCCATAGAGCCAACAATAATGCATAGCAGACTCTAGGGCTCATGAGAGTGGAGTAGTACAAAGGACGACATATAGCGATATACCGATCAAAGGCCATCACAACAAGAAGAAACATTTCTCCCGCTCCAAGAAAGTGCAGAAAGAATAGTTGAGTTATGCACGCTTTGTAAGAGATGACTTTTTTCTCACAGAAGAAATCCACAAGCATCCTAGGAGCTACAATGAAAGAGTAGGAGGCATCCAGGAATGCCAAGTTTCCCAGAAAGAAGTAAAGTGGGGCAGTGAGTCCGGGGTCTGATCTAATGGTGAAAATGATAAGAAAATTTCCAGGAAGAATTATTAGGTAGAACACTGAAAGCAGTGTGAAGACCAGGAGTTGAGTATCTTGAGACTGGGTCAGGCCAAGCAGGATGAATTCTGTTACTACTGAGCTGTTCTTGGTTTCCATCACTTCCTAATCTATAGAATAAAACATGTTATGCATCATAAGTGACTTTTCTTCTGTTTCACAGCTCAAATGCACTTGAAAACAGTGTTTGCCATAACCAGTGCACCATAGTTAAAGCCGCCTCTATAAACCCATTTGTACTGACCCTCACTAAGATACTGTTCTTTTATGGATACTTCCACAGATACTACTCACAGAGAAAACTGCATTTGAAACTGTTTCTCTACTTCCTATGACATGCATCTTTTCTGGTTATGATTTCCTTTTGGCAATTTTAAATTGCTGGTTTCCATCACATTGTTGTTTTGTTGCCTGTTGAAGGCCAGTTTCAGCACAACAGGGTTAACTGAGGAGGGGTGAGTGTGGCTTTGGTGATTGAGGTTGGTGCTAGTAGCAGCAGATGGGGATCAGCACTAGTAGAGCTGATGTCAGGGGTAGAGGGGGGCAGACCCAGTTCAGATAGCAAATGATGAGGACTGCTGTCCATGGTAGCCAGTAACTAGAGAAAGAAGGGAAAATCACACACACACACACACTGAGTGGATGATGCAGCACAAGCTCCAATGAACAGGTTCCAATAAGTGAGCTCCTTCAACTTCACACATACATATATACATACATACATGTATACATACATACATGTATACATACATACATACATACATACTCACATTCATACATTGTGTGGATGGAGCAAAGCTCCAACCAGTTTATATACAAATACTTACACACATTTTTGGTGGATAGAGCGAACTCCAATGGGTTGACTTCAACTACTTTACTTACACATACATATATGTTTGGTGGACAGAGCAAAGCTTCAACAAGCAGACTTCAACTGTTTTACATACATACATATATACACACATATATTGGGTGGATGGAGCAAACTCTAATGAGTAGACTACAACAATTTTATTTTTTCTTCCATCACTTTTATATCCCAGAAAATAATCTTTCAAAAAGAATAAAATTATAATGTGACTGCATTCTATTTTTCTTTTAGAGAATTACTATGAAAAAACTGTTTCCAAATATGTTTATGTGAAAAAAATTACATACTACAGGTAAAGAAAAAATAATCCCCAAGAACCCATGTGCATTTGTAACTAAGCAACTTGTTATGACAAAGTATGAGCAAGTAAGGAAATTTTCTCAACCACTTTTTCTTACCAGCAGACAGCAACTAGCAGATCAATTATTTTATTATTCATCATTAAAGGAATCTTATAAAAATCTTTAAATTCTCAATCTACACTTTTATATAAGAAACAATCAGTTACTTCTATTTTAAATCCTCAGAATGAACATCTACTCATCAGCAAATTTTATTAAATCATATCAGAAAGCTGGGGCAAAAATGTGTACAAGAAATTCATTACCATAATCACTAGCCAGCTTCAGCAAAAGAATCATGTCAGCCAGTGCCACTATTCTTCTTGTTCCCTCAACTTAAAAAACAAACAAGCAAGCAAAAGAAACAAAAACAAAAAAACCCCTAGCTTAACTATTAAGACTGTGCCTTTTTCAAACTTCAAATTGCTACTAAGATTTTCTACATCAGAAATTACATTAGCAAAACTATCTTAACCTATTTTGCCTAACAATTTATTTTTCAAAATGCTTTCTAAGGATAGTGGTCACTGCTGACAATCTACATTTCTAATTTCTTTATTAGGGTGGTGATTGAATCATTAATCTGCTCCAGCAGCAATGCCTAAGAAGAATCACGCACTATAATTGCAAGTGTCAGAGATATTTCCCAGTGAAGGACTGAAATCCCCTTTAGAGTTTTCATACATCTTTTAAATTAATAGAGATGTGAGGCAACAAGCAGAGCAGAACTCCACAACAACATCAAGTTCTCAGGCCACTTAGAGTTGTGGCCTCTTTGAGGGACATCTATCTTGGTTGTACTAACGGGTAGTCCACATTCTATGAGCTCTAAAGCTGTTTGTTGCTCCTCCTGCCTGGCCTTCAACAGTTGCCCATGTGCATTCTGACTTCTAAGCATGTTGTCTGGATCTCAGATAAGGTCAATACCTTCACATCACTTACAGGTGTCCTCCTATTTACATTTCTGGCTAACCAAACTTACATGAACATTCTGTGCCTAAATTCTTTTCATTACCTTCTTGGAGGATTTGCTTTTGATTTATTGATAATATACTTATTTCTATATATAAGAATGGTACCAAATGATACCTTTTCCACAATTTTTTGGCATATTGTACCTCTCATCAGTAAAAATTTAAAAAATGTAAAAATTTTGATGATCTCAACTAATAAAGCAGAGCCAGAAATGGACATGAAAAATATATACTCTAAAGTGATCCTTTAATAATTTAGAAAATGGAAAAAATTATCATTAATTTTAAATATGTAATAAGTTGACTTGCTATCACTGTCAAGTGATAGGGGAAATGTGTATTTATTGTTTAAGGATTAGAAAATGATTAGTTTTATTAATTATTAAAATTTCATTTAGTCACAGCAAATTATGGCACTGTTTATTAAAACATTCTTCCTCTGTGTTTGTAAATTTTGCATTAGTAAGAGTTACCTTTATGCTACAAAAATCTATGATTCATTTTTTATCTGAATATTATTTTACAGAGTAGAGTGTAGCCAGTCCAGAAATGTGCACAAGAAGATACATTTGGGCATATAAAATAATGGAACTTCTCTATATATACTTAAAAATTCTTATGTTGTGCAGTAATTTTATGATGCCATAATTCTAAAAAAATATCCACTTTGACAATTAGTAGTATTAAGTGAGCCTGTGCATGCTCCATTGTTAAAATCTACGCCTTAAAGTGCAAACTAATATTTATTAGAACAAATTGCCATAATGTGGCATGCAAAATCATGTCTTTGAACACGGCCTGAAAGTAATATTTTGCTACAGTTTCAAATACACACAACTTGGAAATAAAAATAATCAATGGATTACTGAAGGATATTAAGACATAAGTTATCTAACATAGTACGTGTTTGAGGGGAGATAGTCACAAATATGATTCATGTAAGCTTCCCACAACGGAACACCTACAGAGGCACAAAGTTGATAAGGTATTGATTAGGTTCTGGACTGAAATGGAGGTTTACAATGTATGTGAGAGTTTTAATATGATAAAAGTAGTTTAGTAATTGCACGTTTCTTAAATATAGTTGTGATCAACAAATAATACACTTAAGGTGTGAATCCTTATCAAAGGCTGGTTATGTCATTTTGGTTAATGTTGCTACTTAATTTCAAGGGATATTTTCAAAGAGGGTAAATTTTTGTTTAAAATTTGGCAGAATTATTAATAATATTTCCATGTTAATAGAGAGAAAGAGAAAGAAAAATGAAAAAAACAACTTGAAAAGTCCCATAAGAGAATTCATGATTAATTTTGGCACCGTTGTGTATTACTACACATATATCTGAACTTATAGGTGAATAGTAATGCATGTATTTAGAGCATTCAAATGTTATGGCACAAGTTTGTAAAATGCATGGACACATACTTAAACACATGAATACATATGGAGAAATATATAGTTACATAAATTGTAAGTGAAAACAAACTGAATGAGGAAAAAAATATTTTCTTTGATTCTCAATGAACTCATTGAAGAGCTTCCTTGTCATTTTTTATCTGTACATCTGCTGACCATCACATGTATGCCTCACTGCAAGTAAAAAAAT
>JADRCH010000813.1:0-21737 GCA_019843965.1 Rhynchomys soricoides
TACATTGCATAATAAAAGTCATAAAAATTGCATCTTCTGTCTTAAATGAGTAATTGAACTGCACCTAACATTCGATCTTTCATGATATTAACACCTCAAGTCTTATTACAATATTCCATAATTGTAGCTTCTTCTAGCTCCCAAGCCATTCGGTATAATTGAGAACAGTTTAGCTGCTGCAAAATCATTCCAGGCTTGGGAAATAATCTTCCTTTCTGTAGCTCAGGCATTTAATATCTGTTTCAGGTAAGATGAGTGTATTCCATAGTTACTATTAATTTTTTAAAATATTTAAGACCATATATTTTAATAGGAATTTAGACTAGGTGTTGATTTTGTGGTTAAGTACCATAGGTACCCAATTAAGCTCTTCCTGTTCTCTTCCTCTCTCTCCTGCCTCTCAAGCCTTTGCATTATCACAGCTAATTTTTCTTGTACATCTATTTTTTTTTATTTTATGCTTATTTTTCAACATTGTTTTGAGAGGAAATTTATTAAGATTGTAATTGAAAGTAGGGAAGTGTCTACTCTAATGGTCATAATTGCTTCAATAATATTGTGATAGCTTTTCCAAGTAACATATATAATCCCTAAATTCCTACTCTTCATCTAAACAGATCTGAAATGAAATCCCATTCATAAATCAGGAAAATTCTATCTATGTAGTTAAATTTGTCTTTTGGGGTATTCTACTATGATTCATTGACTCAGAGGCTCCATTCTCTGGGCTAAAGGCTCCAGAGTTTCCTGAGTTTTTCTAGGTGTTCAAACAAGCATAAAGAACATGATCCTTCTTCTGGAGCTAATCCTAGGTAAATTTTTCCTACCTAGGAAAAATTTTTCCTACCTAGGAGGTCAGATGTCTCCAGTCCTCTGCAATGTTTCTGTAAGATTTTCGCTGAGGCAACACTTACATCAGACAAATACAAGTTTCTTTTTAAATGCAAGGTATTTTAATGTGTTTTAGAACTTTTTGTGCTTGTCATTCTTATTATAATCAAAGAGATAAACCAATGTTGATATTACTTACTGTGGTGATTTGAATATGCTTGACCCATGGTAATTGGGACTCTTAGGAAATGTGACCTTATTGGAGTAGGTGTAGCCTTGTTTGCAGTGAGCTTTGAGGTCCTGTGTTCAAACTCCACCCAGTCTAAAAAGCATCTATTTCTGACTGCCCTGAGATCAAGATGTAGAATTCTTGGTTTGTCTAGCAAAATATCTGCCTGAATGGTGTCTTGCTTGCCACCATTATGATAATGAACTGACCCTCAGAAACTGTAATCCAGACCCAACTAAATGTTTGCCTTTATAAGAGTTGCTTTAATCATGGCATCTCTTAACAGCAATAAAATCCTACCTAAGGCATTTCAAACTGGAATTCAAAACATCAGTGAGAAATATGAGTGTCTAGAAGAAGAAATTAAAGAAAAAATAGTAGCTCTTATGGAGATGGTTAAGATTAGCCTATAACTGAAGAATCATATATGATGGATATTTTTGGTTGTCAACATGACCATATCTAGAATTAATTAAAAAACAAGTGGACACACTGGAAAAGGATTCCCCCAACCCGTATTTCAATCATTTGAAGTGGGAAGATCCACATCTAATTTATATCTTTGAGGTAAGATGGGAATATTACCAATAATTTGGGCCATGTATTCTGTGGCACCTATATGAGGGATTAAGGGAGAAGTAATTTATTCTCTACCTTTGTCTGCTTATTTGCACTTTCACTAGCAAGTCTATTCCTTACTTGTAGTGGAGCCTACTAAGTGCTGTTTCTCTAGAGAACTGACATATTAAAGAAGTTAATCCTAGAAAGAGAAAAGAAAACCTATACTGTAATAACTGTATTATAAATTAGGTAGAGTGCACCCATTCCTCCTACTTGATTCTGAATGTTCACAAAAGAAGAGCTTCCAGAGATGATATCAGCTGCTCATTTTATTTTTGTCCACATGGAAATACGAAAACACATAAATTTTTAGATGGGATCAACGGACCTGGACCTAAAACTTAGATATGTAATTAGAATATTTTATTCATTGAAGGATGCATAGATTAAAAAAACATTAAAATAAGGTTCATATTATTATCTGAGATTCAGTGTAGATTGTCTGTGTCCTAGTAAGAAATAGTAAAATCCAGAGAAAATCAAATCATAACAAACTAGGGAAGAAGAATAGAATATAGAAACCGACACAAATATCTATTAAAGAATATAGAAAGGATATAAAGGAATAAGACTTCTGTTAGAGATGTGTTGTTTCAAAGTGACTTCATAGAATACATCAGAGTCTAAAGTTTAGGAAAATATTGATAAGAAGCTGACTTTAAAACTACTGGTTATCACGGAGATCTCTCAGATACTGGAACACTGACCAGGCAACACATGCCAGCTGATATGAGGCCCCCAGCATATATGCAGTAGAGAGTTGCCGGATCTGGGTTTAGTCAGAGGATACACCTAGCCTTCAAGAGACCGGAGGCCCCAGGGAGTTTAGAGGTCTGGTGGGGTGGGGATGGGGTATGGGGCCATCCTTGTTTAGACAGAGGGGCAGGGGGGGGTATGGAGATCGGAAGAGTCAGAGGGTGGACTGGGAGGGGAATAAAATCTGGAGTTTTAAATAATCAATTAATTAATTAAAAAAAACTATTGGTCATCAAAAATGCTACAAATAAACTAAGACTTAGCCCACTGAATGTATGTATGTATATATATCCATATACTGTTCTATATAGATATAGAATACATTAGGAATATATATATATATGTATATATGGAATATAATAGGGATATATATGTTTCATATATATATTCATTCCTATATATTCCTAAATTGTGTGTAAGTCTTAATTTAGGACTAATGTAATATTAGGAATATATACATATAAAAAGTAACAATAATTGAACAAAAGAGGGCAGAGTTTTGAAAGAATAAGGGAATGGGGATACTGAGGTTTTGAAAGAAGGAATAGGAAGAAAAAAGTATTGTGATTAAATTACTTGGCTTTTTTTCTGCTACAGGTTTTAATATTCCTTTTGTTCTGTGAATTTAGTGTTTTATTACATGATGAGTGGATTTTCTTTTCTAGTCTTATTTGGTATTCTATAGGCTTCCTGTACATTTATGGCCACCTCTTTATTTAGTTTGAGGAAATTTTCTTTTCTGATTTTGTTTAAGATGTTTTCAGGTCCTTTGGGCTGGGAAACTGTTGGGAACATCCCTGGCACTGTGGAATGAAGCCCCATGTGTCTGTCCCAGGGTGCTGTGGCTCTGGGTGGGACAGGACACATGGGAGGCAGCCATGCATCTTCCCACACAGTCCAATGTACAGGTTGGGGGGCTGTGCGAAGCCTTTGCAGGCCCTGCCCACAGGTTAGCCTGAGCGCAGCTGGGGTTCCTGCCAGAACCAGGTCTTGGCTGCTTTGGGCACCGGGCTTGCTGCTTAGGCTTGAGTGAATGGGTACCGTCTGGGAACTCTGGGGTGGCTCATTAATCGAGGGTGGGATCCCTCACTTCCCATGGCAAGTCCAGATGAAGAGACAGTCCATAATTCTAAGGCGTTTATTTTCATCATGTGGAAAGTGGCATGGATGGAACTGTACCTCCTGCCTCTCTCAGAGTATCAGGGCAGATATAGTAACTGGGAAGGGGCATGGCTAAGCTCTAGGTGTCTCACTAACATGGGACAGCTTGGGGCTGTCTTGCCATACCTCTACCGAGGTGATATGTGACCTGTGGCTAGAGCCAAAAAGCCTCCCAGGAGCTTTGGCATAACATTTCTGGTCCCTTGTGATTTACTTCTTGGGGTCTTCCAGCATTTACCTGTGCTTAACCAGTGTACCAAACTGCCTGCTAGATCACTGCCCCGGAGGAAACTTCACTCTTTTCTATTTCTACTTTTACTAGATTTGTTCTTTTCATTTTGTCCGGTATTTCCTGGAAATTTTGTGATAGGAGATTTTTTTCTGTTTTGAATTCTCTTTGACTGTTGTGTCAATATCTTCTGCAGTATCTTCTTCATGTGAGATTATCTCTTCTATCTCTGGTATTCTGTTGGTGATACTTACATATGTGTTTCCTGACCTCTTTCCTAGGTTTTCCATTTCCATGGTTGTTTCTATTTTTGTTTTCTTTATTGTTTCTACTTCCACCTTTAGGTCTTTGATTGCTTTGTTGTATCCCTTCACCTGTTTAATTCTTTTCCTGTATTTCTTTCAGTGAGTTACTTATATCCTCCTTAAAGACTCTATTAATATCATGAGATAAGATATTAGGTCAGCATTCTGCTTTTCAGGTGTGTTGGTGTATCCATGGCTTGCTGTGGTAGGAGAACTTTGTTTTGATGATGCCAAAGTATATTGGCTTCTGTTACTTATGGTCATAAACTTGCTTCTCTCCATCTGTTTATTTCTGATGTTAGCTAGTCTGAATGTCTTTGTGTGTAGCCTGTCTCCTGTGTCCCTGGGTTGCTGCAGGTCTCGTGGGAGGCCTGTAACCTTGGCTGTAGCAGTCCTCTTGTGGGGCCTTCAGACTGTGGGGTATTCATTGTGGCAGACAAGCTACAGATAAGTTGCCATGCATGCAGCTGATCTCCTGTGAGACCTTCAGACTATGGGGTCTTCAGTAGAGCAGACAAGCTGATGATCTGTTCCACTGTGTGCAACAGATCTCCTAGGATACCTTCAGACTCTTGAGTCTTCAGAGGAGCAGTTAAGCTGTTGCCCTACATGTGACTGTTCTCCTGGGAGGCTTTCAGTCTGTAGAGTCTGATATCCAGCATGCAGAAGAACGCCTGGGAGGCCTTCAGACTCTGGGGTCTTTACATGAGCAGACCAGCTGGTGAACTGCCCTGAGGGAAGCACAGTACAGAAGGTGGCAGAGTTCAGGGGGATGGTTTGGGGAGAGTGCAATGGGTCCAGAATTGGCTGGACTCCTCTAGGTTCCCAGCTGCAGTGTTTGTTTGGGAGGGTCTCTTACCTATTGCTCTGCTTGCAGTATAACTCCTGAAAGGCCATCAGAATGTGAAGTATTTAGAGGAGCAGACAAACTGAAGATATGACCAGGCAGAAGGAGCAAGTCATATGGGTGAATGAAGTCTGTGAGAAGAGAAATTATTATACACTATGTGTTTTATACAATACAACTGCTGAAAGTTGGACTCAGAGAATAGAGAAAAGGTTGTAGCCTTGGGCAAAAAGACTACAAGATCTATAAGATCATAGGGTTTCCTGTAAGACCAGTTCTCCTAGTAATGTCAGAAGCTGACCCCATGAAGTCTCAGTGCCCTGGCTGCCTAAAAATTAGCTAACAAAAGAATTCAGCAGTAGTCATTATAGATATGCTAACATGAACAGAAGAAAACTTCAGAAAGCCTGACTCCATGCTAGTGAGTCATCTCAGTATCCTTAGTCTTCAGTCTTACATTCTTGGATCTTAATATTTCATGCCCCAAAACTACATAATTCTTGACTTTATTGGAAGTGTTCAAACCCACATCCAATTTAAAAAAAAAATGTACAAGCAAGCTAAGATCATCTCAAAGAGCTGCTTTATTAAAGATTGTCAGAAAAAAAAAAAAAGCTTACACCTAAAGGAACTGTAATAAAAAGATTATCTTAGGAGGACTCTCTCTTCTCCCTTCCGCTAACCCCAGTACTTGCTCTTCATCAAACTGGGATCCCACTCTTTCCAGACTCTGATTTGCTTCACCCTTCCAGTAATGAGGGCAACAGCTTTTGACACCATGAAGGGAAATGTGGACCCCATCTGGACCTCTTTATTCCTCTCTGGACTAGTATGCTGGCAGTGCCCAGACATCCAAAAGGAGAGGATAATCAGAACCACAGCTTCTGTCCAAGATTCTGCTTTCTCGTTCCATCAAGACATACAGTGGACCTCTGGTGCTCTGGAAGGAATCAAAGACTGTGGACCTGAGCAAGAAACACTCCACATAATCCTCCCTAAGGCAGTGTATTGGAGAAACAGAATTCAGCACCACAAATATGGGTTAATATATATGTACATATATGTGTGTATATATAGTATGTGTTCATGTATAAGTATGTATATAATTTCTGTTCAGTTCATATCATGTTACTTGTATGTATGTTTTCAGAGTTGACCATTTAACTCTGGACAATCAGTTGTTATGCTCTTCATTTTAGAATATCATTTCTATCAATTATAAAGAAGGAAGGAAGCAAAGTTTTACTCAGCTATGACACCTATAAACCACATTGACAATCATCCTGGCCTAATAGCACTAAATGTGCAATAGTGGCACAATTTTAACCTTGGTAACTAATAGCTCTTTCATTGAACTTCAGGCCTACTTAAGAAGAGGGGACTAATGCTTAGTACTGAAAACCTACCTAACTACTCAGTCCCAATGATGTCAAGTTCATTGGAGGAGAATCTACAGTCACTAATTTACTAAAACAGCACAATCTCTAACAACAATATCATCATTTGTCCTTATACCCACAGATAAAGTGTAGTCTCATTCCTCAACAAGAACACTTCTCATTGTAGCTAGGTACTTGATATATTGTGTGTGTGGGTCTCCTCCTGGAAGCCATGGAGAAAGTCTGGAACTAGGATTCCACAACGCTTCCCAGACTTCTGTTTGCCTGTGGTGTCCAGGTGCTGCAAGGATGCTACACAGAGACATTCAGTAATGTTGTAGGTGGTGGTTCGGGTCTACATTTTCCATTTTGGCATCTATGAGGGGAAGGCAGCATGAGGGCTGAGTATATCAGAGGAGATGGAGGAGAGAAAGCCTTTGGGAGTGTTATAAGCTGCTCTTTAAAGCCATGCCTTCCTGTTGGAGCGCATTAATAAGCAGCTCACTTAGATAATCCTTGTTTATTCATATTGATTTATTGAAGGTAGATTTGAGGGCTTACATGTTATTGGGGTGAACTAGGATTTATATACTCCTTGAGAGAGGGAATACCCAGGGAAGAAAGTCATTGGATGAAGGCTCAGGGTTATCTAGATACCTCATTAGTATGGAGATGAACTCTGGTGATAAAATACACAGCTGAATGCCTATGAACCTGTAAGTGGAGTGTCATGTTTACCTGTTCCAGAGCAGGTGCAGAGACAGAGAGGTTGTAGCTTGACTCCTATTATCATAAAATCTCTGAGATACCTGGGGTTTGAGCTCACTCAACATTTTGGCAGTTCTTACTCCTTTCTGGTAGCATGGTCCCATATGTCATACATGTAGAAACCCTTGTAGAAAGCAATAACTAATGAAAATTCAGAATTGTGGAGCCTAGTCACAATAGATATATTACTCACATAATGAAGGGTCAGACTATATTACAGAAGAGAGAGAGGAAATATTTAAAAACAGTGGATCCAGGAGTTTGCTATGAGGAGTCTCCTACTAACAACAGAAGCTATATCCATAAAGTCTCAACAACTAGATTTAAGTGAATATGAAGAAACACAAATAGACATGCCAAATACAGTGTTGTTATTTTCCACATTTATTTTGTTATCTATATAAAGGCACCAGAAATAATGTGATTGAGATTTCTCTATGACAGTTATCTCTGAAAAAATATCCATTTCCTAACATAGAGTAAAATTGTTGAGTTATACAGTCTTTCTAATTTTACTGTAACAATATAATGGTAGCCATTAAGCCTATGATGGTGAAGAACAAAAGCAATCCACTTATCTAAAATGGAAAAGACTTAATTTATTCATCCACATATACAGTTCTCGGCTTTGGGTCTTATCTTCTTGGGTCTTGCAACTTTTTTTGACTAAGAACTGTCTTGTTATCTTGCCAGGGTGCTCACATTTATTTTGTAGATAGGGCATGTCTGAGAAAAAATTCTTAACCAGCAGAGGCTTCACATATCTTCAAAAAGTTTGTCTAGGCACCATACCTTCCTCATGGCAATCTTTATAACTGTATTCCTCAGTGTGTAGATGAGAGGATTGAACAATGGGGCAATCATGGTGTAAAACAGAGCAAACACTTGTCATCCCCAAGAGAATCACCCATTGAGACATAGGTAAAGATGAGTGGCAAGAAGAACATGAATACAAGGGTGATATGTGAACCACAGGTAGAAAGTGCTTTGTGGTGCCCCTCTGATGATCTGGTCCTCAAGATGGACAAAATGATGATGTAAGAAATAACCAAGGCAAGAAAGGTCAAAATGGACAGAACTCCTGTGGTGGTAATGATGACAATAACCAAGAGTCTTGTGTATATGCAGGCCAGTTTCAGCAGGGGGAATATGTCACAGAAGTAGTGGTCTATTTCATTGGTGCCACAAAAGGGAAGTCTGATTATAATAAATACATGCACAAGTGAATGTATAAAAGCACCAATAGCTGATGTTATCACAAGGATGTAACATACCTGTCTGCTCATGGTGATCATGTAGTAAAGAGGTCTGCAAATGGCTACATAGCGATCATAGGCCATGACCACCAAGATAAATATCTCAGTGGCACCAAAGATGTGGGCATAAAACATCTGGGCAATGCAGCCATTGTAAGAGATAGTGTTGCATTGTACAAATAAGTCTATTATCAATTTAGGGGCGACTGTGGAAGTGAAGCAGACATCCATGAAGGACAGATAGCTGAGAAAATAATACATTGGCTGCTCACTAAGGTGACTGCCCCTGATAGTAATAAGAACAACCAGGTTTCCACAGACAATTGCAAGATAACAAAGCAAGAACAACAGAGCACACATTGCTTTGACATTCTCATTATGGAAAAGTCCCAATAAGATAAATTCTGTGAGGTTCCCAAATCCCATCACTTCTGCATGTGCAATTATTTAGATGGAGAATAGACTGTGTCTAAAACCTTGGTGTTTTAGTCCTTCTACTTATTTCAAAGTCATTTTTAACCAATAAGTGTATAAGTAATATGCATGGAATAGTTGAAAGTGTAGTAAGTTTGTTCATGAGAACAGATGCACAGAAAGCAATAAGTTAATTGTAATGAAAATATTAAATTACTTTTAGTTTTTGGAGAAATTCCAACATTTTAGACCTATTAGATATAAGGTAGATACTTTAAAAGTTAAACACACACTCTAAGTTCCAAATTGAGATATGAGTTCAAAAGTTGACAGCATGAAGGATTTGTTTGTTTGTTTGTTTGTATGAAAAGGCCATTCTAACTCTCAGTCTTTCATAATGATGAAAATACCTGAATTCTGAAAATGTGTACTGGCATTCTCCTTCACTGGATTAAGCATGTCACATTATTGAGCATCTTCACTGCAATCTCAAAAGTGCCATTGAAATTTTTAATAATTAATAAGAATAATACATGTGATAAAGAGAAACTAGCAAAGTTTTGTTTGGGGAAGAGGTTGGGTTCTTGTCCAGGATCCAAAGAAACTATGACCTCCTTGATTTCACCTTATTTCCCCGTTTATTTTCCAGTCACTCCTGGAGGCCCCATTGTTGTTATCATCAGTTTCTCATATTCTAGCATCACCTTGGATGTTATTTCCTTCAGGGACACAGAATACATCCAGAGAACCACCTTCCCTCCACCTGTTTAAACAACATGCATCTTTAAATTGATCCACATGTTTTTACCTTTTCAGAATCTCTGAATGTGCATGATGAAAAACCTTTAAAATAATTCAGTGAAAAGAAGAAAAGCGTAAAATACTTTCCTTCTTTTCTTATTTATTTTCTGTAACTCTGGTAACTGTTCTAAAATGTGTCGCATAGATGCTCAGTTCAAGAAAGCTTTACATAAGTAAATCAATTAATCAACCTCAATCATGAATTAAAATATCACTATAATTTAAAGAATTAAAACAGTGAAAGATCGGTGCTCTTTGAATTGTACGGTAGCACAAATAAAACTTCAGGAAATGTATAGTTAGCAAAGAAAGGACTTATAGATAGAGCCTTGTGGATTGATTCATGTTCTATTAATCTCAAGGTAATACAGTCTTTTCTAATTATTCCCCAAATCTCTAAAAGTGTCACATGAGAAAATATCCAGGTATAAATCTAAAAGCAGGGGAATGTAAATTAAACAACAATGTCATATTATTCTCAGTTGTTGACATTGTACACATATAAATTAATTTTTTAAAGTCAAATTAAAAATTACAAATATTCATTTCAACCTTGTAAACATTTGAAAAAGTAAAAAGGTCTAAATACATAGTACTAACAAAACAGAAATAGAGTATCATACATTCTTATGATGCAAAGCAAACCCTTCAGGAACCTAACTGGATCTGTACGACAGTAAGGAAAACTATATAATGTAAGCATAAAACAAACAGTGTTAAGTAAATCACCACAATCTAGAATTATGTGAAAAAGTCATGTGTATGAATATCTGGATGCTTATAAATATATTTAAAATAGTGTGGAATGCCATGGTTACAATTGAGATATAAAGGAGATGATTATCAAAAGATATTATAATTAAACTATATCTTGATTTCCTTACCACTGAAATTTCCCTTGCTTCTTTAATTAAAAACGTAACCCAATTATTTTAATATGGCTTCAGAATAATACATTGTATATTAAGTGTGATTTAGGTCAATAAAGAAGAAATTGTAATCTTTATTGAAACTCTGCAAAAACTTGAAGGCCTTGTTCTTTGTTATTTAACACACCATTTTCTCCTTTACTAGTGTAAATGAAGTTGCAGGAGGTATTGGCTATACATTCTAGTCCACTATTTAGCATATATCATGTGAATAAAACTAGATACACTCCTGTCTCATATGGATGGCCAAAGTAATATTACACAAAAGAAAACAGGAAACACAGTCAATCAGCACCCATATATACAGAAATATCCCTAATTCTGCAGTTTCTTTCAGGATGAAGAAAACTAAATCCCCTTGTACTTTTAAGTTCTTAATAGGATTGGAATAAAATCTATGATCTCTTAGATGTAAATTTGATGTTTTCAAATAAGAATGCAAAAAGATACTCAACCACACGTTCACAGTCTAGTTTTTTCTTACATAAATTATTCTCTCCAGGAATAATCTTTGTCAGTTAATCCCTCAGACTCAGTTGCTTAATCTGTACAGAAGAAAGGTAGGCCAACACTGTGATTGTGCTGCTCCTGTGCATGGAATGGGCTTTCTCGTAATCACTACAAATCATATATAATGCTGAGCTTTGATTTTTTACTCATGTAAAATAATACTATATAATATTTTTTACCACAGGGGATTAATCTGAAAAAAATATCCAAACAGACAAGTCCTATTTAGGCATATATCTAGATATTTTGTAAGAACTAAAATTAGCTAGTGTGTGTGTGTGTGTGTGTGTGTGTGTGTGTGCAACTTCATCTTCTTTAATTGGCTTATTTTATTAAAAGGACAAAATTGTGAAAATTTCTGAGGCAAAAACAAGGCAATCACTCAGGATTTTTATCTTCAGTAATTTTAATGTGTCCCAAAATGTGGATTTCTATAGAAGTTATAAGCTACTTTGACAACTACTTGTAGTGAAAGGCTTGCACTAATAAGAGCACAGGAACATAGTATATCTTTATGTCATGGATGTGGGGACTGAAGTCAGGGGACAAATTTACTAAGGAAGCCCTAATTTAACACCTGCCAAAAAAATTCCTGCTTATCATGTGGAATAATCAGACCAAGTACTTGCAGAAACTGACACCTTGTTTTCTGTACCAACAGGATATTTTTGTTAATTTAGAAATCTGTTAGCTTTATAAAGCACATTTCCTTATTTTTCTTTGATTTACATTGTACTATTTACAAATATTTCATTTTATCATCACTTTTCTATCTTAAGTAATTAAAACTGTATCCTCACTCTCCTATTCCGTCTTTATCATACTGAAATTTACAATTAACACTTCAATGACATATTTCTGTGACAGACTTTTGTTGGAAAACAAACCCTAAAATTTCTCCCAAACTGTAAACATAAGAAATTAGGATACAAATGTAATGAATTTAAGGTTATCAAAAAGAGTTATCAAGCTGCTATGTTTGCAGAATACATAATTCATGAGAATTATAGCTCAGCTGGAAAGCAAGAAAATAAGATTAGATTATCCTATGATATTTATTTAGTGCCATATTTTTTAAGCAGAAAATAAAAAGATGATATGCAGAAAGTAAAATAACAATGCTTACCTTTCATTGTTGATTAATTCCCACCTATTTGTAATAATAAACTTTAAACATTTATCCTGACAAAAAATAACAAGTAGATATTCCAAGAGGTGAAATAAAATCAAATAAGCAGTATGCTCTGTGTACTGCTGTTGAATTGTAGCTAAAATAAATGGTGTCTTTAGCACTTATTCTGTGAATACAAAAAAATGAGAATGAGTCTCATCAGATTCATGTGAAAAATGGGAGATCCATTCCAACCCCTTACCCTTTTCTTCCTTCCTTCTCTGTGATGATGAAGCTTCAAGCCCAGTCCTTCAGGACTCAATGTTTCTAGTGAAGCGGCAGTCCAGTAGAAGACAATTTAAGGGCACTCGAGAGACTTGTACGAAATGACACCTGACACTCCCCAAGGACATTCTGGGAGCATTATGTCAAAAAAAAACCTCATGCTTATTTGATTTATCCATATTTAGCTTTTCATGTGTACTTTAAAAAATATTTTATTGTTTAGATATATGACACAGCACACTACAAGAATTAAGTTAATGAGAAAAAGGAATCTACAATATTTACCACTGTCTTCACAAGAATTGAATCCTTACATAACAATTATATCTTGATAGTCTTCCTAAGTATAAAGGCTATTAATAATTTATTAACGATTAATCTATTAATAATAAAAATTTGTCTTTTGCATAATAAAATTATGCTCAAACTTAAAAGCATCAGTTTTAAATTCCTTTAAAATGCTCCTCTTATAATGTCATTCCACGGTCCATATTATGTTATCTGGTTTAAAATATCTATTTTTTTCAGATCATGTGACTTTCTTTCATGTGATATCTTTAACTTCATTTTGTTTAATACTGTTGTCTTCTTGATTTTTTCTCTTTAATTATTTCTCTTATTGTTTGAGACTATAATGACATCATTCCTCACTTTTGCTTTTCTCTCACTACACAGTCCCATTAAACTATTCTTATTCTCTTTCCAATTCATGGTTTCTTTTTTCATAAAGCCTTGTTAAATACATTGTATGTGTATGCATATGCAATATATATATATATATAAATATATATATACATATATGTGTGTGTGTTTGTGTGTGTTTGTTTATGTGTATGTACATACATATGTTTATGCATATGTATATGTTGTATGTTCTATGTTATATTATGTATAATTTATACACATTTTTATATAATACAGATGTTAATGTACATGTATAGATGTCTGGGATAACTAGTTGATAATAGTCTTCCTTGGAGTAGACTATTTCTTCCACTTCTAGCACTCCTTAATTTTCTGTATCTTTAAAAACATTATATTGAATTTTTCCATGTTTTTTAGGAAATTATTTTAATTTAAGGTTTGAAAAAATAAAAGTTATAATTTTAAACACCCATGGTAATATGAATTTGTGGTTGGATTTATAAGGAATTATTTCTTAATCTATATATGTTGATTTATTTAATGGCATGGCATTCCCTGTTTCAAAATAGTTACCTGCAAGCAATTTGACCAGTTTGGGCAAAGGGCAACACATAAAGCCAAAATTTGGTCTCTGCTAAAATGTTTCACCATTAAGACTATGTGAAAGTGGAATATAATAAATCTAGGTTGTTGTCCTTTTTAAAATTGTTATTAATTTTTTTGTATGCTTAATGGGAAATAATATGACACCCTCCTATATGTTATAGTAAGTAACATCTCCCAAGAATCTCAAAATAATTATTGCACAGTTCCCATTGGGGCAAAGGCAAACAGTCCTCTGAGTGGGAAATGAGGATGATTATAGGAAAAACAGAAAGAAGTCGCAGAGGCAAAAGTTAAAAATCAGGAGGCCTGCAAGTCTATACCATGACACCCACCAATTCATTTCTCAAAGCCTTCATATACTTTTCAGAATCATTAGAAACAAAGTCACAAGCTAGCAGAGACAATGGTTGAATTACATAGGATATCTGTATCTATCCAGAGGTCTTCCTGTTCCTTCCATCAAGATTAATAGAATGTTCAGTCACACACCTTGAGCTTCAAGTGTAGTTCTTCTTATTGTTCCATGCATCAGATGGGAAGGAAATCTGCCATCAGATCTTGACCTGCTGTGACTCTGACTGACAGTCAGGCTTTCACAGAAGCAGGCAAAAATAGCTCTGGATAAATTATTCCAATTAGTTTCCAAGGGTGTCCTTAAGTACCATGAGTCTTAGAGGAGAAGAATTAATTTTCTCACAGTTTCAAAGGCTAAAATCTGAGATCATACTAGAAGTGGTATAGGTTCATGCTGTGTACTCTGAAGAAAATCTGTGGCATGTATTTTCTAGATTCTGAGTTTATTGAATTATTTTTTTTTTATAAAAACATCACTTCAATCAGTCATCATATGCACATGGCATTCCTCTGAGTATGCCTATCTTTATTCCTTAATTTTACATTATGGACTACTTTAGCATTATTATCAGTATTTATAAATAAAGTCACGGGCTTAGTTAGAGGAATAAGGACTCATCCCATTGTTTTCAAGGGGAAAGCAAGGGAAACACAGTTATTTCCAATCTAAAGTTGTGTCTGGACGTGTTCTATCAGTTTCTGTTCTCTTGCCTTGTATTCTCACAACCTCTCTGAAAACATTTATAACTCACTCTGATACTTAATTCTATCAAATTCCTTTCTGTACCTACTAGCTATCTTCTATAATTTCATGCTACGGCTTATGCCTATGCAAGGTAAGTCTGCGCTTTTCTACATAGGAATGTATTGCAGTTGGAAGCAAGTAGTGGGATAGTAATATGCCTGTATAGAAAGCAAACACTACTACACGACTGAATGACAGGCACGTTTCAGAGGCAACTGCATTGTATAGATGTGAAAAACATAGTTCTCTTTCAGAGAAGAGGAAGGTATTTTTGACAGTCCAATAGATATTAAATAGTTTATCAGGTCATAGCCATAATTTTCCCTCTCCATGTTTCCATTTCACTATGCAGGTCTCTAGCTTCGCCCTCACTAAAGTGATTGCTTCAACCAATATACTTACTAAAGTAGCACATTCAGTCTTATTTGTATTTTTATTGCAAAATACTGGAAATGATTTTGTATAAGATCACAGTCTAAAGGAGATGTGTGACAGCAAACATGGGGGAGCTATGTTTGCCGCCTATCCTAAAGTAATATGAGGCAAAGAATGTATATACTGGGCCAGAGAGATGTCTCAGTGGTTCAAAGCTTATGTTTTTGCAGAAGACCCCGATATAATCCTCAATATCCACACTGGGGCTTAAAACCATCTATAACATCAACTGCAGGTATCCGATTTTCTCATTCTATGTCTCTGTGTATACCAGGCACATACATAGTGCACAGAAAATCAAATAATAAAGTAAAATAAAAAACAAGTATAGATCTCCATTCAATGTGCATTATTTTCCTTGTTTTATAAAAGAGACTATACCAAGTATGATTCTGTCAACAAGATTTTAAAACTGAAAATCTTGTAACAACAAAGTCAATCTGTAGGTATTGCAGAATGACAACAAGGTCAAGATGGATTGAGACTGAAACTCAGAGAATGTTAAAAGAAGGGATATATAATATACCTATCATTGCAGTTCATTGTAGATTGTACAGATATCTAACACACAAACACACACACACACACAAACACTAACACATTTGATAATTATTTTGAGTTAAAGTAAACCTAAGGTTGAATTATGTCTCAGTGGTAGAGCCCATGAAGAGAATGAGTGATGACCTATGTTCAATCACATTTACTTAAGAAAAAACAAAAATTTAAGTAATAGGAAAAAGAAAATGAAAAAATTATGTGGTTTCTCATACAGCAAAATTGATATAAATATGGTACCAAATTTATTTGTTTATGAAAGAAATAATAATTCTCAAGGTAAAAAAAAAACATATTCATTTTTCTATGAATAAAATATACAAGAGAATATTAAAATTATTCACTTTTTTAATCTTAGCATTATTTTTCAACATTGGAATACTAATGATAATAAAGAAATTAATACTCTTTTCTAATATAAAAGTGTCTGCCTATTCTTTACTGGTATTATTTCCTTCAGAATTTACTTCAAAATTCTCTAAAATAATCTTTGTCTGAAATAAAACATTTCTGTTTCAAAACCTGAAATACTGATTTGTGTCATTCTGCTAATGTTTAATATTCTAATATATCCAAATACCCTTCTTTGAAGTGATTGTTCTATTGATTCTAAGATAAATCTTAATAGTGGAATTAGAAGAGATTAAGTCAGAAGAGGAGAAACAGGATCATTGTGAATATAGCTCCAATATTGAGAACAGAGCATCAGAGATTCTCAAGTGAATTTTTCTTCCTAATCCTGTTCTTGTTGTAGTATTCTATTTTAATAGTCACAAGATAAAAGTTATGAGTCAATCTCCAAATATAAGAAATATTTCTTCATGTGTATGCATTTCCCATTTCCTAGTACTTGCTACAATTATTGTAATCTGTCACAAACTTCCAAGTTAAGAAATTAACAGAAGGTGATAATATGATCAAGTTTTTTTTATAAAAAAGCTAATTGAAATATGTATGTATATGTATATACATATATTTATGGAATTACATTTAGTAAAAAAATTGAGATCATGAATTAGACCTCTTTTTAGGTCTAATTAGACAGCACAAAGATATAAATGAGAGGGTTTTGACAGAGAAAGGGGAAGAGAGAATACTGAACTTATAATATAATCACAAAAATAATTCAATTAAAATAAAAAATAACTAGGATAGCTAAACCTTTTCAGGCCTTGAATAGAAGATGTGATTATATAGATAGTTATCATGAGTAAACTTCAGAAGTCATCAGGAAGAAGGGCAGAAAATACAATTACAGCCACAAGTGATATTGGCACAGAAAGGCTGGAGAGCCAGAGACACAGTAACAAATATAAATAAAGACCAAGGGACACTATACCTATTTGTATTTCATGCTTTATCCTACTGCATAAAATCAACTCAATAAAAGTATGTTGTACATGGTCTCATTATTATACAAACTTATAGTCCACATTCCCCAAGAAACTAATGTCTTAAACTAATAATAAAAATATTTTATTGATATATAATTTAATACTAAATAACATAAAAATTGGAGACCTCATTTACATTCTATCATCTGAGACCACTTTCTTTCTCCATAATTTCTTCATGGCATTTTTCACTTCTGCATTCCTCATTGTGTAAATCAGAGGATTGAGCAAAGGTGTCCCAATTGAATAAAATATCTTGTCCAAAGGAAATGTTGTTGCAGGGCGTGTGTATATAAAACTGCAAGGGCCAAAGAGCAGGATGACCACAATAATGTGGGATATGCAGGTGGATAGGGCTTTCCTTCTCCTTTCAGCACTGTGGTTTCTGAGGGAATGAAGAATAATGACATAGGAGAGCATTAGCACAAGGAAACTCACTGTACAGATGGCTCCACTGTTGGAAACCAGAAGCAAGTTGATCATGTATGTGTCTGAACAGGCAAGCTTCAATAGTGGCTGCAAGTCACAGAAGTAGTGATCAATCACATTGGGACCACAGAATGGTAAACTCAAGGCCAGAAATAATCTGAACTAAAGAATGAACACAGGATCCTACCCAGGCTATAGCCACCAACACCCCACAGACCTGGCGGCTCATGATGGTCATGTAGTGCAGGGGCTTACAGATGGCCACATAGAGGTCAACAGCCATAAGGATGAGGATAAAGATCTCCAGACAGCCAAAGAAATGAAATCTAAAGACTTGGATTATGCACTCAGTGAAAGGTATAGAGGCTGTCTTCTGCAGGGAATCCACAATGGTTCTAGGAGCTACAGTTGTTGAGAAGCAGGTATCAGACAGGGATTAGTAGAACAGGAAGAAATACATGGGACTCACAAGGGCCTGGCTTTTCTTGATGGTAACAATGATAAGCAAGTTACCTAGTAATCTCCCCATATAACAGAACAGGAAAATAGCAAACACTATGTTCTTTTAACTGGGATCCTGTGTCAACCCAAGAAGTATTATCTCAGTCACATTGATATTCAGCATCATGGTTCATGAATGAGAAGGAAACCATATGAAATGTGTCATCTGCAAAAAGATACAGGAACTAGTTTGACCACATGAAATGATGGTTTATTTTAAACAAAGATATTTCTTTATTATAAAAATATTTCACTTATTGATTATTAAACTGTTGTTCTCACTGTCTGTCTGCAATATCAATGTATTTTAGTTTCAAGAAACCTGATGAAATAGATAAGTTCTCCACAGAAATCTTTGTCACAAACTTGCTGAATTTAGTGCAGTTCTGATTAGTTTTGCAGTTCAATTAATGTACAATGAAATGTATACTTTCCTTTATTATTGACCTTTCTGTTTCATAGTAAAAAATGGCTGGTGGTAATAACTTATGTAATATTTTTCTCTATTGAGAATAATCTGGTTATCCTTGACTGCGATGAGATGAAGTTGCCTAACCCTCACATTTTACAAAATTCCTATTTTCCATTTGTGTTACATTTTTATTCCCTATATTTAAAATTGATACTATATTCATTTCTAGTTCTATATATTTTCTATAGTATAGTTCTATACTATATTCATATCGTTCTTTGAATGAAGAACATCACATGCCACTATCCTGCACAAAATCTTGTAGTGTTTTCCATAAACCTTCATGGTATTTTATAAATGTTAAGTATAATCGAAAAGCTATGCTCTACTATAGTAACTAGTAAATATCTCAATGTCTAGTTTTCATCTGTTTCTGAAGATCTTACCTTAGACTATTCATAATCCAATATTATATCTAAATAGTAAGGTATTTTATATTATCTATAAGTATGCATTTGTGATCTACATATCTTCATATCTAAGAAAATTTGTTATCAAATACTACATTATTTTAACCATTTCATTTACTACATATCTGGTAACTTTTATCATCAGTCTATATACTGTGAATGTTTACACTGAATTTATTTTCTTTATGCATTCATAAAATGAATACCACTGTTAAAAAATAAATGACCAATCATAGAATTAAATTGAAAATAATTTGGGGTCTTAAGTATTTATTTAATGTCCAGTGTAATCAATGCTGTCTTCCTTCTTGATCATTTTTCCATTCATGCAACATTTATTTTCAAGCTTCAGTCAAGAAAATTTCTGTACGTAGACAGTTGGAATTCTACCGTATCCAGTTTTTATTTCTCTCTAATATAAATTCAGTGTCTTTTGAGATATAGAAGTTCCTTGATTGTTTCAAGTGAATTTTCTGTATTGCATTTTGAGTGAACTGTTTCTTATCTATTATTATTAATTGTATTCAGATTTTAAAGATATTTTCCTGTAATTAATTCACTGTGGGTTTTTAATATCATGGTCAATAGATGGCAATTACGTCCATCATTTAGAAAGCTAAGTCAAAATCCCAAACTGAAGCAAAAGTAAAACTGACATGTATCAAAATATCTTAATGAGTTTCTTGAATGATTTAGAGTGAAAGAACCCCCATGCTCTGTACAACACCACACAAGATGTTTACGTCCACAAAAATGGCTTCTTTGACAACACAAACTGAGATTTGAATCCTTGATTCTTGAGGCAGGCAAAGAGAGTATTAAATAAGCTATATTCTCCTTTGACTGTTCTGTGAGATTTTTGTTTGTTTTGGTTTGCAATTTTTGTTGGCAGTATTGTTTTGGTTTGGTTTTTAATTCTGATATTTTTTTTCTTTGTATGAGAACTGTTGCTGTCCCCATACGTCTCCAAAAGTAGTAATAAATACAGTCCATCAGGTTTTCATCAGACATTACAATATTCTGCAATGTCCTTAAGATGAACAACACCAAACTGAAACATATCTTGATAAATCAACTGTACTTACCTCAACTTTTCAAACAAGATGGACAAACTTTTTTTGGCTATGTTGTTCAAAAATAATAGTGACCACATGCTATGTAGGTGTTGTAGGTGATGGAGGAGATCAGAATAATAGCAAACTTGCAAAGGCAAAGAATAGAGTATGGTGAAAATGAGTGTCTGGTGCCTCTATCCATAGGTCTATAATGATTTGAAAAGCCCCTGGTAGAAAGATTCTGCTTCTCCAGAAGGATATCTTAAAGAATCACCAGTGCTGAACTTAATGATACTAGATTTCATAGTTATTTAATATTATAGATAAAAGAATAAAAGAATTAAGAAACTTGAGATGGATTGATTCAGAACTTGGGAGGGGAAAAAAATTACAGTAGGCTATCTAAAGATATCCCCAACTTCTTGTAGGATGAATTAGTAAAGAAAATTAGTCTTTCTAAGTTATAAACCAACTAAGTAGATAGACTCAGTGATGAGTTCTATAAACTGTAAAATGGGCAAAGTAGTGCCCTAAGAGAGAATGCCTAGAGTCTCAAAAAGAGTGGGTGGGTAGGTGGGTGGGAGAATACCCCCATAGTGACAGGGGAAGGTGGGAAGAAATGGGGAGGTTCCAAAAGGGAGATATGGAAAGGGTGAAACATTTGAAATGTAAATAAAGTAAGAAAATAAATAATAATAATAATAATAATAATAATAATAATAATAAAAAGATGTAATACAGAGCCATATATTAGGATCAATATGGTCCTGATGCATAAAAGATCAAATAAATAAAATCAAAGATGAAAAATAAATAAATAAATAAATATAAAAATAAAAAAATGAGATTTTCTGGAAAAAGGACCTGGAAAAAAATGTTTCTGAGATGGAAGACAGAAAGGAGGCCAATTTGGCAGTGAGGGCCTGTAAGCAACTGCATTAGTCAGAGAGGATTCTGAAGTATACAAATGCCTATCACATTCATAAGACAGTCTGTCTTTTCTAATTTTAAAAGTGTTTTCATCTGGATCATGTTTGTTTTCTCCCTGTGAAATCCAGCTTTTCTGTGGAGGTTGTAAAATAGGATTTTTCCCTTTCTCCTAAGAGGTATTCAAACTCAACTGGCCCATGGAGTCCTTGTGAAAGTGTAAGATCAACTGAATGTTCCAGTTTTAAAGGTGGTTTCTGCTGAATAACCATGATATTTCAAATTACAGGTGATTAATCATGACATCTCAAAATCAGAGGAATGATATGTTTGTTTCTCCTTCTAAATTCAAGTGTTATTAAAAAGGATACATAGAATTAACCCCAAAATCATTGCTAAGTAGGTGTCTTACCTCAATAACTTTTAAACCAATTATTTTTGTCTAGATACCTGGGAATTTCAGTGAAACAACATTAAAACTAGCTAACTAGCAATTTCCGTAAAAAGAGATAGTGAAAAATAGTCCCTTCTTGGGGAACAAAATAATCGAGGGAAGTAGAGAGTATAAGGGTCTTGAGAGGAAAAGAAGAGTGGGAGGGGAAAAATAAGGAAAGATCAGGTGGGAGGAAATGGAGGAGATGCACAGAGGGTTAAGAAATTGAACAGAGATGATTAGTAGTGGAGGATGGGGAACTGGGGGTTAGCAACCAGAGGTTCCCAGATGCCAGGAAAGCAAGAGCCTCCCAGGACCCCACAGGAATGCCATTAGCTGAAATA
>JADRCH010000815.1:10778-32064 GCA_019843965.1 Rhynchomys soricoides
GCCTTCATTCTACCCTAGTGCCCTTTCTATGGACTAGAGAGAAGCCAAGGCTCAGCAGGGCAGACTGTAGGAGTGAGTTGTTGGCTCATAGCTTCAGGACATGCCCTGAGAAGAACTGTTCTACACCCCTTGCTCCTAAACACCACTATCTATTTGACCCTGTGATAGGAAAGTCAGGGCCTATCCAGTGTGACTGAAGCCACCAAAGTCCCTGATGTCCCCACCAAAGGCCTGCCACATGTCTTTTGAGAAGTCCAGCCACAGCACCCCATGCACCCTTGATTCATAGCTTCTTGCTCTGGGCTAAGTGGTCAGCATCTTAAAACACATGGACATACTTAATGCCCCCCAAAAGGACTCCTGGTAGTGAGAAGACCCCTAGAAAAGGATCACTCTCGCTGCTCCCTGTGTGCTGAATCTTGGTCACAGGGCTAGTATGTCTATGGGATTCAGAGGGCCCCAAACATAGGGACCTTGTGCCCATAAACCCTCACCATAATTCAGGGAGCCAAGTTGGCAGTGGAGTGCCCATCAGTTGATTCTCCAGAATGAACCCCTAGGAATTCATAGGATCTTCCATAGGGACATGGCCATAGAGAATGCAGGGACTTTAATGCGGAGTTGAACGAACCTGTTCTTCACAGGAGAGAGGGTTCTTCCACATCTACCTCCTGACAGTTCACAGGAATGGCAGGAACAGGAGGAAAGCAAGGAAGAGGAGCCCCTTCCATAGGGAGTACAGAACACATAGCTTGAGAAAACAGACAGGGTTGGGAGGGCAGGGTCACTTTCACAAGGATCTCTTGGTTTCTGCCAGGGAACACAAAAGAAGCCAAGCCTTGGTACTGAAATGCCCACTGCTACCCACTGTGGCCAACACCCTTGCTTCAGGCCTTTCCAGGCTCTCCCCTTGCCCATTCCCCAGTTGATGCCCACCTCTGTGGATGGTTTACCCCATAGGACTGAGGTCACAGGCTGAGTCATGAGCTGCTAGGGGAAGAAATCTTTAGAGTCCTTAACGTGTAGAAACAATCTCCAAATGCGCCTCATGCTTAAAGGGCTTTGTGTGTGTACGTGTGTGTGTGTGTGTGTGTGTGCGCGCGCATGCGCACGCATGCTCATGTCTGTGTGCATGTGTGTGCGAGTGTGTGTGAGCAGGTGTGTGTGTGTGTGCGTGTGTGCATGTGTGTGCATGTGTGCGTGTGTATGTTGGTGCAGATTTCTATAGCTTCTGGCTTAGAATACAGCTTCGCTGTGTAATTTCCATCTGCAATGACCTGTATCCTTTTCTTTATCCATTCTTCAGTTGAGGAACATCTAGGTTATTTCAAGTTTCTGGCTATTAGGAATAAAGCTGCTATAAACAAATTTGAACAAGAGTCTCTGTGGTATAATGGGGCGTCTTTTATGTATATGCCCAAGAGTGGAATAGCTAGGTCCTCAGGTAGTACTATGTCTAATTTTCTGAGGAACCTCCAGACTGATTTCCCGAGAGGTTGTACCAGCTTGCAATCCCACCAGCAGTGGAGGAGTGTTCCTCTTTCTCCACATCCTCACCAGCATCTGCTGTCATCTGAGTTTTTGATCTTAGCCATTCTGCCTGGTGTGAGGTGGAATCTCAGGGTTGTTTGCATTTGCATTTCCTTGATGACTAAGGATGCTGAACATTTCTTTAGATGCTTCTCGGCCAATCTAGTTTCCTCTGTTGAGACTTCTCTGTATCCCACTTTTAAAAATTGGTTTATTTTTGTGGTCGATGTTTAACTTCTTGAGTTCTTTTTATATTTTGGATATTAGCCCTCTGTTAGATGCAGGGTTGGTGAAGACTTTTTCCCAGTCTGTAGGTTGCTGTTTTGTCCCATTGACAGTGTCTCTTGCCTTAAAGAAGCTTTGCAGTTTCACGAGGTCCAATTTGTCAGTTCTTGATCTTAGAGCCTGAGCCATGGGTGTTCTGTTCAGGAAGTTGTCTCCTGTACCAATGAGTTCAAGGCTAACCCCCACTTTCTCTTGTCCTAGATTTAGTGTATCCGGTTTTTTCATTCAGGTCTTTGATCCACTTGGACTTGAATTTTGTGCAGGGTGGTGAATACGGCTCTATTTGCATTCTTGTGCCTGTGGACTTCCAGTTAGACTAACACCATTAGTTGAAAAACCTTTCTTTTGTAGCAGGTAGTTCTGTCTACACTGCTTTAAGTTCTTGGCGAGTCACAGAGCACACCCACTCAGGAGCTATCTCAGATCTGTGAGTAGAAAACACACACACACACACACACACACACACACCGGTTATTTTTTTAAAATGTCTATGTTAACTCAATGACTGGACACTCTTAAATCTTCCCCTGCTTAGGCTGGAAGATATCTCAGTGATTAAGAGCACTGACTGCTCTCTTCCCGAGGTCCTGAGTTGAATTCCCAGCAACCATATGGTGGTTCACAACCATCTGGAATGGGATCCAATGCCCTCTTCTCGTGTCTGAAGCCAGCGACAGTGTACTCATATACATTGTTGGACCTGTCCCATGCCTCCTCCCCCAGCAGTGACTGGCAGGCAGCCAACAAGGCCTGGGGCTGTCACCTCCTGTACCTCACCATGAGCAGCCTCTTTGTTGCCGCTCCCCTTTAGCTGCTGGACCTGGGTCGGCTTACAAGTTCAGAGGTTCATTGCATTATCATCCTGGCAGGAAAGTGGCATCCAGGCAGACACTGTACTAGAGAAGGAGCCAAGAGTTTTACATCTGGATCAGAAGGTAGTCATGAGAAGGCTGGCTTATGCCCTGGGTGGAGCTTAAGCATAGGACCACAAAGCTGTGCCTCTACAGTGACACACTTCCCCTATCAAGGCCACACCTACTCCAATGAGGACACACCTCCTAATAATGTCACTCCTTGTCGGCCAAGCATTCAAACACATGAATCTATGGGGGCCATACCTATTCAAACCACCACATTCCACTCCCTGTGCCCCATAGACTATTCAAACAAATGAGACTATGGAGGCCATACATAGCCATAGCATAATGCAAAATACATTAGTTCAACCTCAAAAGGCCCATAGTCTGTAACAGTCTCAACGACGTTCGAAGTCCCAAGGTCAAATGTCTTCTGAGATTCATCGAGTCACTTAATTGTAACCCCCTATACAATCAAACTCAAAATGCAGACCACATACTTCCAACATCACAAGATATACATTATCCTTCCAAAATGCCACAGTGAGTAACTACGGGACCAAAGTAAGACAGATAACCAGCTGGGCAGACCCCAAGCTCTGCATCTTCATGGCTGATGTCAAAGCTCTCTTCAGATCTCCAACTCCTCTCAGCTTTGTTGACCTCGGCACACTTCCCTGTCTTGGGCTGGTTCCACTCCCTGTTAGCAGCTTTCCTCACCAGATATCCCATGATACCGGCATCTCTAATATCTTGGGATGTCCAAGGCAACTTTAACATCACAGCTTCTTGTAGTGGTGAATTGTTAATTCATTGAGCTCCCTCCCAGTGGGTGATTGAGTCTCTGGTTACCTGCCAGAGTTCTCTGGATTCACGAATGAAACACACACACACACACACACACACACACACACACACACACGCACACGCGCACACACCAGCTTAACTCAGACATGCCTTGACAAGTTCAATGGCTGGGCTAACATAACCTCTCTGCAGCTAGCACACACTCCCCTCCAGCAGTCCTTAGTTAATACTTTCTAAATCTATATTTTATCTTTGCTGACCCAGACCCAAGCAAGGGAATGGCCCCTGGGGCAGCTACCCTGACTCTGACATGTTGGTGTGCTCTTAATTCAATCTCTCTGCATCCCCATCATGGTGTGGTCCGTCCTAACCCCTCTCGTGGCAGAATCTGCCCTTCTCCCCTCCAGCATTCCTTGCCCAGGAATCCTAAAATCCGACCTCTTCCATCCTGCCTAGCCATTGGTTCTTGGCTCTTTATTGATCAACCAAAACCCCATTGGGAACCGGGACCCTCTGTGTCTGGACATGCAGATTCCCGTGTGATTTCTGGAGGTGAATTAAGACAAAGCATCAGAACCCATCTCCAACAGCTTCTTGTTTCAATGTCTGGGATCCACACATGATCTTCTGGGCTCCTCCAAAGGGCTGACGTCTCTTCTCCAGCTCTGCCCTCTGTAGCACTCTAGGCTCTGGTTGACTCTACTCCACCGCTGCTGCCGTTCTTAGTGGCACTTACTGTACTGGCATCTCTAACACACTGGAGTTGTCCGCTGCAACTAGGCTTCACCAACAGCCTCCCATAGGCTCCCTTCACGGTGCCAAGCCTCAACTTCTTTGCATGACTCCTTCAGTTCTGGGCTGCCAACAACAAGTGAGGCTGCACCTTCACCAGTAGCCTTCTCTGGCCTCTCACAGTGCAAAGACCCAACTGTTCTCCATGACCCCTCATGCCTTCAAAAACAGTACCACCTGGGTGATTCTTACATATTACCAAGTCCAGCCACAGCACAAGGCACAGCTTTGGCTATCTCTGGAACACAGCTTCTTTATGCTCTCAGAAAACACCAGAAGATTTGACCTCCATGAAGCTGGTCTCTTTTTAATCACCACTAATTTCTTAGCTCCCGCTACCCAGCATCAGTTGTCCCAGTGGTCCCTTCCATTCCTGACTCTAAGGCCAGAGCCACGTGGCTGGAGCTGCTGAGCTGGAACATGGTCCCCTTGTTCTATTACATAATCACCAGCTTTCTGTCTTCCAGCTCCTTTGGTAAGATGGCCATTTTAAATGTGTTAATCCTGCCGATCCACGAACAAGGGAGATCTTTCCATCTTCTGAGATCATCCTCAGTTTCTTTCTTCAGAGACTTGAAGTTCTAGTCGTACAGACCTTTCACTTGCTTGGTTAGGGTCTCTCCAAGGTATTTGATATTATTCATGGATATTGTGAAAGTTGTTTCTGGGATTTCCTTCTCAGCCTGTTTATCATTTGTATAAAAGAGGGATACTGAGTTTTCTATCAAGGTCTTCCCAGGACACTCATTGTAGCCCCCTCTAACTTACTGAGCCACCATTTCTGGGGTAGACAAGGAGCTTTCTGTCTTTGTAAAGCCCTCAAATGTCTATATCATGTGACTAGGACTGAGAACTCCCAAGCTCATTCTATGTACATACACGCACATGCATATGCTTATCTGGGTTGTCTCCAGGTGGCACCTCAACTTTCTACACCCCAGTGTCCTTATTTCTCCCATGGGAAACAGCGTCTGAGGTAGGTAGGGCTGCTGTGCGGCTCAGGTGAGCTTAGTGTGGCTTGGAGGACCATGGTTTTGCGTGCGCGCGCGCGCACACACACACACACACACACACACACACACACGATACATTAAAGGGAAGAAACCTGTTTTTGTGTGGTCTGAGGCTCTGTGAATTGACCACTGGACATGTGTTCCACACACACTCTTGGGCTTTTTCAGTCAGCTCTTTCTTGTTCCTGTACAGGTAAGCAGAGTGGAGAGAACAGCCCAAATAGCTCCCAGGGTCCCATGATCACTGTGACTTAGCAGAAAGATGTGCTGAGGTTGTTAATCTGCTTGGACTTCATAGTTCCAGAGCCAGCCCAGGGCTTTGGTGTCCACTGTCCCAAAAGTCTAGAACTGGCTAATGTCTATGAAGTCCATCTCTTGTTCAGAGGTAAGGACCTAAACTGTACCAAAAATACAGTCTGGGGGACTGGGACAGCCCACACCTTAGTACCGACCCCAGAGCCCAACTGATACTCCAGAGTTAACACTGACATAGAAGACACCACCTGACACCCATCTGACATCCCAGACCCTGCCCAACAGCCCTGCATAGCCTAGGTTCCTAGGCAGATGGCCTTCTTGGCAAAACTGGGAGCCTCATCTCTCAGTAGCAGCCAGCTGTTACCAGCATCATGGGGGCCTGTGTCCACATCTCTTCTCTAAGCTACTGCTGGCGGTGCGGGGGCAACACTTTAATTCTGTTTGTAATTAAGAGAAGGTGCCCTTTTAAAATTGCTCACTGTTACAGCATCTAGGCAGCAAATTATCTTAAAGTGGATTATCTTTGTTCTGAGAGGCTAATTGGTGAGTCACACTGCTAAGAAGGGAGATCTAGGACATGAACCCAGACAGATCAGTATTATAAGGAAAGGCAGACAGAGAAGGACAGACAGAAAGACACACACAGACAAAGAACAACGGACAAAGAGATGAGACAGAGACAACAAAACAGAAGGCAAGCAGGAACTTTAAAGATCAGGGATCACATCACAGGCCTGAGCCTGAGGAACTGGCTGTTCTTGTGTGAGGACTCCTATCTGCCCTCCAGCTGCTCCCCAGGTCAGGCCTCCGGAGGTCCCAGTTGGCCTGGGGCCAGCTTGAAAGGCAGGCAACCCTGCCCTACAGCCCTGCCAGGCCCGGTGAGCTGGTCTGAAGGCTGCTCCTGCCACCTTGTGGCCAGACCTGGTTCTGCATCCCTGAGCCCACAGGCACTTCTTCCTCACCAAAGCTTTCCTGAAGGTCCCTAGGCCAGAAGACTCTGCTTCTGCTGCAGGGGGTATTGAAATCTCCGACTTCCTGCTAGCACCTCCATTTGATATCAGGCCTGAAGACCCTGTTGTGTGTGGAAGGGCGGGTCTCCAGTCCTGGTGAAGACTGACTACTGCAGGATACCATATGGGCTCCACACATGCTTTTCAAGAGGGAGGACAGTCATGAGGCAGAGTAGACTGACTTTGTATCTACAGTACACACAAACACACACCCATAAACACACAACACACGTGCACACACAAAACATCACATGTACCACAGACACACAACATACATACATGACATACATATCGCACATTACACAAGCAAAGCTACCCACCTGGGCAAATCATGGCTTTAGCGACTAGGTATTCAACTTGCACTCTCTGTGGGAGCTGCAGCCTAGCTCACACACACTCAGCCAGAGAACTGGGCACCCAGAGCCCAGCTGTGCCCTGAGCTAGAGCCTACCCTTTGTGGGCTCCATCCTGGCCCTTGGTGCAGCCCAGCTTGATATGAGACCCAGCAAAATGGACTCAGGGCAGGATGTCACAGAGCATGAAGCTCCCAGCTCAAGCCGGGTCTGGGAGGTCTCAACCTACCTTCCACTCAGGCACTAGGTAACACTAGTGATGCTGTTCAGACGGACAGACCCCAGCTGCAGATATTCAGGCTGATGAATCTGAAGGACAGATAAACCTCAGGATCTGAGATAAGGCTCAGTTTGTAAGTTGCTCTTCCCTGCTTCCACAGACTCAGCAGGAGGGACGAGAGTCTCATCTCCCTTCACAGGACCTATGACCTCTTCCTCTACTGGAAGCTCTACTCTGCAAACTCAACTTTTTCCAAAAGTGTGTGTGTGTGTATATATAAATGTATATATATTGGTTTTTCAAGTCAGGGTTTCTCTGTATAGGCCTGGCTGTCCTGGAACGCACTCTGTGGACCAGGCTGGTCTCGAACTCAGAAATCCGCCTGCCTCTGCCTCCCGAGTGCTGGGATTAAAGGCGTGTGCCACCACTGCCAGGCCAAAATCTACTGTTAGTGCTGGCTCCTAAAAGCCTTAGCCTCCCTTCTAGCCCACCACCCGCCCGTGCTGACGGAAAAGCAAGGTTGTTAGGATACAGGGGAAGTGGGCCTGCTCGGAAATTGGACTTTGGAGCAACTCCCATCTGTGTTGTCAGGAAACCAGGAATAGCAACCACAAATCAGCAGAGACAGCCAGGCCTCAGCCACATCAGCTTGAGTCAGCAGGACGGACCACCAGGGAGGCCTTGAGAAGTCCTCAGCTGTGCCTCGCTTGAGGAAGTGGTGACCAAGAAGTGTGGCAAAGCCATGCAAGCCAGCCAAGCCCTTTCACTGTCTGTGGAGTCCTGTATCTACTCCCGCCCACCATCACCTGTCCTCCATGGGTCTTGCCTCAGCAAGTCTGTCTTAACAAACTCCACCTGAGTCTGTCTCAGCTGACATCACTCTGCCAATCGGCCTGAGTCCCTGGAAGCAGCAAGGAGCCACCCGCACACCACCAGAGGGTTTTTTGGTGCAGTTCTCTAGATGGAGCCCCAACAAACGGAGCTCAGCTGAACAATGGAAGGTGACCCAAACATGGCCGCAGTTCTGAGGAATCCTTCGTCACGTGTCCTTTCCTGTGCTTGCTTAGCAAAATGTCCTCTTCACCTGTGTCTGCTCCAGGAAAACACTAGCTGACACAACTGACTTTACAAAGAAACTGTAAGTTTCCACTTGGCTACCCACTGCTGCTGTATGAGAATCTGAGCCACAGCCCCCACCATGTCAGGTCCTGGCCATGTGCCCTCTGATCCTCTGCTCTGAGGTGGCAACTCTCTGGGCCCCATGTATTCTGGGAGTTACAGGTTCTTGAGCACAGCCTAAGGTGTCCAACTACCAGACACACCGGGAGCAAACCGGAACCTGGCTACGCAGCAGGACTGGAGATGTCTGTCTCCCTGCTCCCTCCCTTGCTCAGATGGCCTTTGAAGGACCGCCCATTTCCATTTTGGAAGCCAAGGACTTCCCTACACAGAGGGGAAGGCAACAGCAGAGCAGGCAGCAGGGAGGACCTAGAGATTCTGAATGAAGAGGACTGTCTGGGGAGAAGAAGAAGCAGGTACAAAGGTCTGTGCTGGGCAAGGGCAGTGCACCCCTGCCTTCCCTCTGCTGTTGAAAGGAGCCTCTGGGGACCCAGAGAACAGCAAGAGGCCAGAAGAGGGCACCAGCCTCCTACCTACTGCCCAGCCATAGCCAGTGGCCCAGGGGTTGGGGATGGGGAGATAGCTGTTGGCTCTGGTGTGCTGCCCTCCCCTCCTCCAGTGCCTGTCCCTGGTGATGCCCTCCCCTCCTCCAGTATCTGTGCTTGTCCCTGGTGATGCCCTCCTCTCCTCCAGTGCCTGTCCCTGGTGATGCCCTCCCCCTCCTCCAGTGTCTGTGCCTGTCCCTGGTGATGCCCTCCCCCTCCTCCAGTGTCTGTGCCCGTCCCTGGTGATGCCCCCTCCTCCAGTGCCTGTGCCAGTCCCTGAAGCTTGAGGCTGCAGGAACTTACCCTCTATTTTCTCAGTAACCTGGACTGTGGTCTGTAGAAAGTAGCTGCTTATTAAGGGTCTTGGCAGGAAGGAGGACATGAAAGAGCCACATCCTGATACCACAGATACTCCCTGGTGAGAAAGAACAGCATCCTGATACCATAGATACCCCCTGGTGAGAAGGCTAGGCTGATTCCCTGACAGACTTCAAATTGGCAGTTCAAGAGATTAGGCCTAAGAACTGGGCAAGTCCAGGCAAGTGAATTACTAATAGAGAAAAACCCCAGGCTCCAGACTTCAAGCCCCATTAATGGAATATCCCTGCCACTTGGCCTGAAGCAAGGACAATGGGTGAGCAAGTTTCCAGCCCTCCCCAGTAACTGTTTCCAGCTCCCATTCCCCTGGAGATCGAGTAACATAGAGGTGACCTATCCTGGAATCCCCTCATGTGCTTTATTTAAATCAGGCCTGTGAGCTCACTTGGATGTCTCCCTATCTTGGTAATGGGAGACCCCAGCATGCTGGACTTCTACAGAATAAAACACTCTTTGTGTTTATATACTATTTGAGTCTGGGATGTCATTCTTCGGCAAATCATGGATGGTTGCATGGGGACTTCTGTTTCACTGATGGTCTGATGGAAAATTGGACCATGCCTTCCTTGTGGGAGGGCCTGGAGAGGAATGCTAGCCTCATAGGGTTCTTTAGTCCTGTGTACAGAGCCTGCTGATGGGATTCACATCCTTCCCACAATGAGTTATTTACTTAGACAATGCACACACAGAGGAGGAACTGGAGACCTGCCACTTACTGGCTTCTTCAAAATCAGCATCACACAGGCTTCTGAGAGCTATAATGGGGTACTTATGTTAACCCTGTCAGCACAGCCGCAGCACAGCCTGAGCTGGGGAGGAGGAAAGCCAGAGCCCAGGGGAGGGTACTTTCCCCCCAAGACTCAAAGAAGTTTCCTGACACTCTGGGTGGGAGATATAAAATTGGTGAGGAGGCTGGGGTAGTGGTGGTACACACCTTTAATTGCAGCACTCAAGAGGCAGATGCAGGAGGATCTTTGAGTTCAAAGCCAGCCTGGTATTCAGAACAAGTTCCAGAGCAGCCAGGCTACACAGAGAAACCATGTCTCAAAAAAAACCCAGTCAATCAACCAACCAACCAACCAACCAACCGATCGATCAATCAATCAATGTAAATAAATAAACAAATGTAAAGGAAAGTCAAGCACAGTGAAAAGGTCAGCTCACGAACTTTGGAAAATTCCACCAGAACCCCGAGCACGTGGCACTCCTCTCCTCCTGGAAGAGACAGGTTAGAGAGCACACGGACTGGAAGGGAGGGGATGATTAAGCCCCCACTCCCTCATTCCCTAAAGACCAACCAGTTTAAAAGTCACACTGTTTTGCCAATCACATTGTGCCGAATGGCTGCTGCTCTAAAAACTGTATAAAAGCTCGCTGAAGGGGCTGCACTGGGCTGTTCTCTTCCTCCTTGGTGTGCAGGGCGACCCCAGCATGCTGGAACAATAAATTTCTCCTGCTTTTTGCATCGATCCCCAGCTCCATGGTGTTCATTTGGGGTCTCCATTAAACCTAGGCTCCCCAGAGTCTTACAATAGTAGTACACACCCGTAATTCCCTCACTTGAGAGGCTCAGGCAAGACAGCCTGAGCTACAGCATAGAACTTTGTCTTTTAAAAGAAAAATGAAAGGAAAGGAAGAAGGGGAAGAGGATCGGAGGAGGGCCCTGCCTCATGCCTTGGTAGAGAGAACCCCAGGGGCAGACCTGGGGGAGGGTGGAGAAGCAGGGTTAGAAGGTGGTACAGGGGCCTGGTTAGGGTTGCCCAATCACAGAACAGCAGTGAGACAGGAGAGACGGTGAGCCAGAGTGGACACATCTGTAATCCCAGCGCTTGTGAGGCAAAAGCCAGAGCATCAGACGGTGCTACAGAGGGTTTTTTGAGACCCTGTGTCAAAAAAGTGGGAAGTATCAGAGAGCTGGCTCACAGGTGAACAGCTGCCCTTGCGGAGGATCCAGGTTCAGCTCTCAGCATCTGCCTGGCAGCTCATAAATATCTGTAGATCCAGTTGCATGACTTCTCGTCCCCTCTTCTAGTGACCACAAGTACCAGGCATGAACATGGTGTTCACTACATACAGGGAGACTACTCAAACATACAAAATAAAGTAATCCTTAAACACTGCTAACGGGTGGAGGATGCAGGTTCTCTATCTATCTCATCATACCTGGGGAAGAGGCTAAGTCAGGGCCAGAAACAAAGAGAATCAGAGGCATAGATGAGGGGCAGACAGTCAGAGACAGAGAAAGAGACCCAGAGACCCAGAGAGGGGAGGTAGGAGACAGCATAGGATGGGGGGTGTCTGTCTTCAGGATTCAACTGACTGCTTAGACAATTGTCTAGATTTCCCAAGATGCTGCAGGGCCTATTAATAATACATATGAAACTTAAAAAGGGGTATCCATGGCCCTTCTTATGAGTAACACCAAACCCTCTGACAGTTCTAGAACTGATCCCCAATCCCATAGTTGCAGATGTGGTTGACAAGCAAAAGGCTTCATTCACCCTGTGTTCATACTTTCTTCTTCCTCTCTGCCCTAGATGGGTGTGGCCGGCACCACCATGTCAGCAGACCTTGTCACCAGCTGGCTGGGGACTGACAACAGGGACAAGTTACAGCTTGATCTATGGAAACCTTAGCATCCAAGTTTCACATTAGAGACAGCTGCTGTGAGTGTGGCCCTCTTCTGGTCGCTGTGAGGTATCACCATAGGGATGGCATCAAGGCACCCTTGGAGAAGAACCCAAGGGTTTTAGCAGTGTCTTAAGGGCCATGCCCAGAGCACTGCCTTGCCCTCCACCCCTTGAGCTCACACCAAGGTGTGAGTTATGTGTCAGGAGATCCCATCTGGCTCCAGGTTTGCTGAGCTGTGATCATGGACTTTCAGCCTCTAGAGAGGGGATCATCTGTACCCTGGGAGTGACCCTCTGTGGCGTTCTGCCTAGTGACCCACACGGACTAGGTACAGACAGACACCTAAACATTTCTAGACAGCTGGCCAATATGCCACTGTCCAAGTGCCAGGTAGGCAGAAGATAGGAGCATGCTGACTAGCTCAGTGTGTACCAAGACTGCTCTTGGGCAGAAGGCCTGAAGTGACTCTGTTCTATCCCTAGACTCTGAGCCATCCTCACTGCGTGTGTGTGCATGTGCACGCGTGCACACACACACATCTCCCACTCTTTCTGAACTGAACTATAATTCTTTTCTCTTTCTAAGATTTATTTATTGTATACAAATACACTGTAGCTATCTTTAGACACACCAGAAGAGGGCATCGGATCCCATTACAAGTGGTTGTGAGCCAAGTGGGTGCTGGGAATTGAACTCAGGACCTCTGGAAGAGCAGTCAGTGCTCTTAACCACTGAGCCATCTCTCCAGACCAACTGTAATTCTTTCTTTTTTTTAATTATACAACCTTTTTATTTAATTTTCATTAAACAATGCAGAGATTTTCTTATAACAAAGACTGTAAGAAGATAGGGGCTAGCAACTGCAATTTCAAAAGAAGCAAGTGATTGGAATTAGCCAGAACTAGCACAAAGGTACAGCACACAATCCCGCTTCAGCATAGAAGAGGCTGAGGAAACCACAGGAAGTTTAACACTAGCACAAAAAACTAAATCGATAGAAAATAGCCTAGGAGTGAAAACTCTGAACACTTGTAAAGCTGGGACTTTGCAAGGGGAAAACAACCCCTTGGGTCAGCTCTCTGAGCTACTCTTCCCTCTGTAGCTGGGTATTTATTTTCCTACAAAACAATGAGACTTGGTCAAGTGGGAGCCTGTGCTTGTTTCTGTTCATGAACAGGGTCTTAGGTGCCACAGACTCAAGGTCAAAAAATAATATGGTAGCTCTGAAGGAAATGCATCAAGTTCCACATTCCTTAGTTTAAAATACATCTCATAGAAACGTATGTTATGACCAAATAGCTTTTGTGAGTTGTAAGAAATAAAATATTAAGTTCACTTTGCCAAGCTGTCAGCCCACTTGGGCCTAGGTTCTAGTGAGGTGATGATAGGAAATTAGTTTGTGAATGTTATCAAACTGTAAGACATATCAGAATGCAAAGACTAACATTTTTTAACTTCTGATTCCTGCTGACCAAATGGATGTCATCTGTGTATGGATAGTGGTTTATCAAGAACCAGGGTGCTTTATTGGAAAAAAAAAACAAAACAACAAAAACGAAACAAAACAAAACAAAAAAACCAAACCTCCATTATTCACGAAAGTCCAACCCTATGTCTGATTCGTTTAGATGACATGGAAAAACTACTTACAACCAGATTTGGGGCTTAAGAATTTTTTAGATAAATGTATTAGGAGACCAAATGAGTCTCCCCAGAGGAGGTTTTACATAATTCAGCTGACACTACAACTACCCTGCAAAATCACATTTGGGAAAAGGCAAGAATATTAATGGTCTCAAAAAAGTCAGATAAACGCAGGGACTGAGGAAAAGCTGGGAGGTAAGAGCCTGCCTGCTTCCACCTGTGGCCAGAGACCCCTGCCTGGGCCACCCGGCCTCCATAGACAAACAACAAAGGGAGAAAGGGAGCTGCCCACTTGTGTGGAAAAGTCAGCCACAAGAGGACTCCAGAGGCAGGGTCTGAAGAACAGCTGGGAGACAGAGCTGCTCTCCCAGGAATATTGACGTCTGGGCTTGAAGGAAAGACAAGCCACAGTCAGAGAGAGAAAGACCAGCTAACACCAGAGATAACCAGATGGCGAAAGGCAAGGGCAAGAGGACAAGGAACAGAAACCAAGACTACTTGGCTTCATCAGAACCCAGCTCTCCCACCACAGCCAGCCCTGGATACCCCAACACACCAGAAAAGGAAGACTCAGACTTAAAATCACTTATCAAGAGGATGATAGAAGATTTTAAGAAGGAAATAAATAACTCCCTTAACGAAATACAAGAGAACACAGGTAAACAACTGCAGGCCCTTAAAGAGGACAAACAAAAATTCCTTGAAGAATTATAAGAAAACACAATCAAATGGGCAGAATTACAGGAAAACACAAATAAACAAATGAACAAAACCATTCAGGAATTAAAAACAGAAATAGAAACAATAAAGAAATCACAAAGGGAGACAACCCTGGAGTTAGAGAACATAGGAAAGAAATCAGGAGTCATAGATGCAAGCACAAGCAACAGAATACAAGAGATGGAAGAGAGAATCTCAGGTGCGGAAGATACCATAGAAAACATGGGCACAGCAATCAAAGAAAACACAAAATCCAAAAAGCTCCTAACCCAAATCATCCAAGATATCCAGGATGCAATGAGAAGACAGAACCTGAGGATAATAGGTATTGAAGAGAGTGAAGATTCCCAACTTAAAGGACCAGTAAATATCTTCAACAAAATTATAGAAGAAAACTTCCCTAACCTAAAGAAAGAGATGAACATAAATATACAAGAAGACTGCAGAACGCCAAGCAGACTGGACCAGAAAAGAAATTCCTCCCGTCACATTATAGTCAAAACACTAAATACACAAAACAAGGAAAGAATATTAAAAGCAGTAAGGGAAAACGGACAAGTAACATATAAAGGCAGACCTATCAGAATTACACCAAACTTCTCACCAGAGACTATGAAAGCTAGAAGATCCTGGGCAGATCTCCTACAGACACTCAAAGAACACAAATGCCAACCCAGGCTGCTATATCCAGCAAAACTCTCAATAATCATAGATGGTGAAACCAAAATATTCTATGACAAATTCATATTTGCACAGTATGTTTCCACAAACCCAGTCCTACAAAATATAATACATGGAAAACGCAAATTCAAGAAGGGAAACTACACCCAAGAAAAAGAAAGAAAGTAATCTTTCAACGAACTCAAAAGAAGATAGCCACACAAACAATATAAACAACATCAAAAATAACAGGAAATAATAATCACTATTCGTTAATATCTCTTAACATCAATGGTCTCAACTCCCCAAAAGACATAGACTGATAGACTGGATCCATAAACAGGACCCAGCATTTTGCTGCATCCAGGAAATGCACCTCCATGTTAAAGACAAACACTACCTCAGAGTAAAGGGCTGGAAAACAATTTTCCAGGCAAATGGCCCCAAGAAACAGGCTGGAATAGCCATTCTAACATCGGATAAAATTGACTTTCAACTGAAAGTCATCAAAAAAGATAAGGAAGGACACTTCATACTCATCAAAGGAAAAATCTACCAAGAAGAACTCTCAATTCTGAACATCTATGCCCCAAATGCAAGAGCTCCCACTTTCACAAAAGAAACTTTACTAAAGCTAAAGCACACATTGCATCTCACACAATAATAGTGGGAGAATTCAACTCCCCACTCTCAACAATGGACAGATCTTGGAAACATAAACTAAACAGAGACATGGTGAAACTAACAGATGCTATGAAATCCAAATGGGTTTAACAGATATCTATAGAACATTTCATCCTAAATCAAAAGAATATACCTTCTTCTCAGCACCTCATGGTACCTTCTCCAGAAATGATCATATAATTGGTCACAAAACAATCCTCAACAGATATAAGAAGATTGAAATAATCCCATGCCTCCTATCAGATCACTACGGATTAAGGTTGGTCTTCAATGGCAAAAACAACAACAGAAAGCCCATATACACATGGAAGCTGAACAATGCTCTGCTCAATGATAACTTGGTCAAGGAAGAAATAAAGAAGGAAATTAAAGACTTCCTAGAATTTAACGAAAATGAAAGTACAAGTTACCCAAACCTATGGGACACAATGAAAGCAGTGTTAAGAGGAAAACTCATAGCTCTGAATGCCTCCAAAAAGAAACTGGAGAGAGCATACACTAACAGCTTAACAGCACACCTGAAAGTTCTAGAAAAAAAGAAGCTAATACACCCAAGAGGAGTAGAAGGCACTAAATAATCAAATTAAGGGCTGAAATCAACCAAGTGGAAATTAAAAGAACTATACAAAGAATCAACAAAACCAAGAGCTGGTTCTTTGAGAAAATCAACAAAATAGATAAACCCTTAGCCAGACTAACCAGAGGACACAGAGACAGTATGCAAATTAACAAAAGTAGAAATGAAAACAGAGATATAACAACAGACTCTGAGGAAATTTAAAAAAAAAATCATTAGATCCTACTACAAAAGCCTATATGCAACAAAAATTGGAAAATCTGGAGGAAATGGACACATTTCTAGAGAGATACCAATTATTGAAGTTAAATCAGGATCAGATAAACCATCTTAACAGTCCCATAACCCGCAAAGAAATAGAAGCAGTCATTAACAGTCTCCCAACTTAAAAAAGCCCAGGACCAGATGGGTACAGTGCAGAATTCTATCAGACCTTCAAAGAAGACCTAATACCAATACTCTTCAGTCTATTCCACAAAATAGAAACAGAAGGAACACTACCCAATTCATTCTATGAGGCCACAGTTACACTGATACCAAAGCCTCACAAAGACCCAACAATAAAAGAAAACTTCAGACCAATTTCCCTTATGCATATAGATGTGAAAATCCTCAATAAAATTCTTCAAACCGAATCCAAGAACACATCACAACGATCATTCACCATGGTCAAGTAGGCTTCATCCCAGGGATGCAGGGATGGTTCAATACCCAGAAATCCATCAATGTAATCCACTACATGAACAAATTCAAAGAAAAAAACCACATGGTCATTTCGTTAGATGCTTAAAAAGCATTTGACGAAATTCAACATCACTTCATGATAAAAGTCTTGGAAAGATCACGAATTCAAAGAGCATACCTAAACATAGTAAAAGCAATATACAGCAAACTGGTGGCCAACATCGAACTAAATGGAGAGAAACTGAAAGCAATCCCACTGAAATCAGGGAATAGGCAAGGCTGCCCTATCTCTTCTTATCTATTCAATATAGTACTTGAAGTTCTAGCTAGAGCAATCAGACAACAAAAGGAGGTCAAAGGATACAAATTGGAAAGGAAGAAATCAAAATATCACTATTTGCAGATGATATGATGGTATACTTAAGTGACCTGAAAAACTCCACCAGAGATCTGCTACAGCTGATAAACAACTTCAGCAAAGTGGCCGGATACAAAATTAATTCAAGCAAATCAGTAGCCTTCCTATACTTGAAGGATAAACAGACTGAGAAAGGAATTAGGGAAATAACACCCTTCACAATTGTCACAAACAATATAAAGTATCTTGGTGTGACTCTAACCAAACAAGTGAAAGATCTGTATGACAAGAACTTCAAGTCTCTGAAGAAAGAAATCAAAGAAGATCTCAGAAGATGGAAAGATCTCCCATGCTCATGGTTCGGCAGGATTAACATAGTTAAAATGGCCATCCTGCCGAAAGCAATCTAAAGATTCAATGCTATCCCAATTAAAATCCCAACTCAATTCTTCATAGACCTAGAAAGAGCAATTCTCAAATTCATATGGAATAACAATAAATCCAGGATAGCAAAAACAATCCTCAACAATAAAAGGTCTTCTGGGGTAATCAGCCTCCCTGACTTCAAGCTGTACTACAGAGCAGTAGTGATAAAAACTGCATGCTATTGGTACAGTGACAGGCAGGTAGATCAATGGAATAGAATTGAAGACCCAGAAATGAACCCACACACTTCTGGTCACTTGATCTTTGACAAAGGAGCTAAAACCATACAGTTCAAAAAAGACAGCATCTTCAACAAATGGTGCTGGTTCAACTGTTGGTCTACATGTAGAAGATTGTGAATTGATCCATTCCTATCTCCCTGTAGAAAGCTCAAGTCCAAGTGGATCAAGGACCTCCACATAAAACCAGATACACTGAATCTAATAGAAGAGAAAGTGGGGAAAAGTCTCGAACACTTGGGCACAGGGGAAATGTTCTTAACAGAACACCAATGGCTTGTGCTCTCAGATCAAGGATCGAAAGATGGGACCTCATAAAATTACAAAGATTCTGTAAGGCAAAGGACACTGTAAATAGGGCAAAAGGCAATCTGCAGTTTGGGAAAAGATCTTTACCAATCCGACATCCGATAGAGGGCGTAGAGAACTATTTACAAAGAACTCAATGTATACAAAGAATTCAAGAAGCTAGACTCCAGAGATCCAAATAACCCTATCAAAAAATGGGGAAGAGAGCTAAACAGAGAATTCTCAACTGAGGAAACTCGAATGGCCAAGAAGCACCTAAAGAAATGTTCAACATCCTTAGTCATCAGGGAAATGCAAATCAAAACAACCCTGAGATTTCACCTCACACCAGTCAGAATGGCTAAGATCAAAAACTCAGGTGACAGCAGATGTTGGCAAGGATGTGGAGAAAGAGGGACACTCCTCCATTGCTGGTGGTAGTGAAAGTTGATTCAACCTCTCTGGAAATCAGTTTGGTGGACCCTCAGAAAAATGAACATAATACTACCTGAGGACCCAACTATACCACTCCTGGAATATATACCCAGAAGATGCTCCAACATGTAATAAAGACACATGTTCCACTATGTTCATAGCAGCCATATTTATAATAGCCAGAAGCTGGAAACAACCCAGATGTCCCTCCACAGAGGAATAGATACAGAAAATGTGGTACATTTATACAATGGAATACTACTCAGCTATTAAAAACAATGACTTCATGAAATTCTCAGACAATTGGATGGATCTTGAAAATATCATCCTGAGCGAGGTAACGCAGTCACAAAAGAATGAACATGGTATGTACTCACTGTTAAGTGGTTATTAGCCCAAAAGATCGGAATACCCAAGAGTCACTTCACAGCAACAGTAGGGCTGACTGTGAGGTCCCAGATGGAGGACATGGAGAATGGACTGAAGGAGCTGAGGGAGTGTGCATCCCCACGGAGATAGCAACAGTGGCAACTGGCCTGACCCCCCGATACTCCTGGAGACTGATCCACCAACCAAAGAATACACATGGAGGGACCCATGGTGCTGCCCACAAAAGAGGCGGAGGAGGGTCTTGTTATCCATCAGGGGAAGGAGAGGCCCTTGGGCCTGAGGGTGTTAGATGCCCCAGTATAGGAGAATGACAAGCAGGGAAGATGAGAGTGGATGAGTGGGGGTGTGGGTGGGTGGGTTGGAGAATATCCCCATAGTGGCAGGGGGAGGGGGGAAGTAATGGGGAGGTTCCAAAGGGGAGATCTGGAAAGGGGGAAACATTTGAAATGTAAATAAAATATGAAAATAAAAAAAATAAAAAATTTAAAAAATAAATAAAAAAGTCATATAAATGCAAATTATCCTTTTACTGATAACATGCTTAAAAAAAAATACAAAACACACAAAACATTTACACCACAGATCGCTAGCTCCAATATTTCAAAATAATTCCAAAATAACTATTAACCTTACTACAGTACTTACTGCCTCAAAAATACAGTATTTTGGTTTACCAAAAAGTGTATCTTAATATTCTAATAATCAGCTCAACCAAAAAACTTCAAACTGTCTCAGTATAGCAATATGTGACAAGCCTCTTTCCATTTTTATGTAGTTCCCAGTTTACTCAGTATTTTTAAAACGCAGTTAACAGAGTGCAGACATGTTATTATTGCTGCATCTTCCTCATAGCCTTATTTGGTATGACATAGTCATTTTCAGGGTACCTAGTAGAGTGACAGTGACAAAGTGGTCAGGCCCACTCCCTCCACCCCCTACCCTCGATCACAAAATAAAAAGGAAAGCAGAAAGAGACCAGACTAGAAATAAGATTAAGGTCTAGGGATCAGGAAACCTTAAATGGTAAAGGTGTGTGAACACAAAAGACAGCTTTTTGCACCACTTCATGCCACAGAATAAACTCTGAAGGAATAACTAAGTACTTTGTAGTTGAAAACCATTCTAGAAGCACCAGTGGATTTCTGGATTTGTTCCTTTCAAATCAAAATCCGCTGCCTTTGCTCAGGAGGCAGTGTGGCAGTCTGATCTGCAGTTAGCTGAAGAACCTGCATGATCAAAGCTGCTTTTTCTTGATCTTGTGGAGTTACCTGGCTTTGCCCAGGGCTAAAACTGCTAGGCTGGCCTCCACCTTGCTTACTGGCTCCTTGCATACCTGCCCCCTGCATCCCTCCGTGCATACTTGCTCCCTGCATCCCTCCTTGCATACCTGCTCCCTGCATCCCTCCTTGCATACTTGTTCCCTGCATCCCTCCTTGCATGCCAGCTCCCTGCATCCCCCCTTGCATTCCCGCACCCAGCATCCCTCCTCCTTGCATACCTGCTCCCTGCATTTCTGCTCCTTGCATACCTGTCCCCTGCATGGCAGCTCCAGGATTTCCCACTCCTGCAATGTTTGGAACCTGTCTCGGTCCCTGAGGGTCACCTGCCCCCATATCAATGGGGCCAGAACCCTGCATTCCACCAGTCATCGGACCTCAGGAACTAGGGCCAGGACCTCTCATCTCTAGTCCTCTTGCATCCATGCCTCTTGCTTCCATCCCTCTGGTTTCCATTGCACAAGTCTCCATTCTTCTCTCCATTCCTCATGGCTCCAAGACCTCAGTTTCCATGGGCAGAGTCTCCATCCCTCGAGATTCTCTACCTCCTCTACCATCCATAGGCAGACCTCTTTGATCTCTCATGGGACCTCTGGGCTCCCCAATTAGCATTCTGGGATCTGCTGCTAATGGTCCTCCTTTCATATCATGTGAGGCAGGGCCACAGTTGTCATGACCATGATGCATTGGGGAACCCTGATGGGGTGGTCCCATATAACCTCTGGGCTCTACTTCTCCAGTCACTGAGAGCAAAGTCCCTCCACGTGGATCATTTGGAGCATCTCCCAGTAGTCCTAGAGGAGGTATGCCACCAGAAGGCATGGGTCCACGAGGTATTGGAGGTCTAGGATCTGATATCTGCATCTGTCCTTGCTCTACGGGTGCTGGACCAACCACTGGCATGCCAACTTGTGGCTACATTGCTCCTCCCAGAGTCAAGGAACTGAGTCCAGGAACTGCAGCTGGTATCAGCCCCGAAGCTGGAATTCCTCCCTGGATAGAGGTCTGCATCAGAGGAGGAATGTCCTTCACAGGTCTTCTTGGCAAATGCTGAGGCTGAGGGGCAGGAGGATTCTGTTGGTTCAACATAACGTTAGGTCCCAGGC
>JADRCH010000816.1:11096-33820 GCA_019843965.1 Rhynchomys soricoides
CACATGTGTATCCATCTACCCACATGTGTATTAAACTACACACATGTATTTCCATCTACCCACACATGTATATTTATCAACCACATGGATATCCATTCACCCACATGAGTATTATTCTATCCATATGTGTATCCATCTACCCAAATATGCATCCCTCTTCCCACTTGTGTATCCATTGACCCATATATGTATCTTTATGCAAATGTGTATCCACCCACCCACAAGGGTATCAAACCACCCACATGTGAATCATTGTACCCATATTTCTATCCATCTAACTCTATGTGTATCCATCCACCCACATATGTATCCTTTGTATCCATCTACTCAAATGTCTATTCATCTAACCACATGTGTATCCGTTGCATCAATTTATACACATATGGATCCATCTACCTAAAGGTATATCTACTCATATGTGTATCTATCCACCCACATGTGTACCCATCAACCCAACTGTGTTTCCCTCCACTCATATATATACCCATCTACCCATAACTTTAAACATGGTCCCACCTGTGTATCCATCTACCATCATGTATGTGCATCTACCCAAATGCATACACATTTAACCAAATATGTATACATATACCCACATGTGTATCATTCTCCCCTAATGTGAACACATCTATCTACCTATTATCCATCTACCCAGATATGTTTTCTTTGTATCCATCTACCCACATATATGTTCATCTAAACACATGTGTATTCATCTACCCACATGTGTATTCATCTACCCACATGATTATCCATCCAGCCCCATGAGTATACTACACACATATCTATCCATTGACACACATGTGTATTCATCTACCCACATGTGTATTCATCTACCCACATGATTATCCATCCAGCCCCATGAGTATACTACACACATATCTATCCATTGACACACATATTTCTTCACCTATCCAGATATGTTTCCTGTGTATCCATCTACCTGTATATATATCCATCCACACACATGTGAGTACATCTACCCCCATGTATATTCATCTACCCATATATGGATCCATCTACCCACATGTGTATCCTCTTTATCCATTTACCCTTATGTGTATCAATCTATGAAAATTGTATCCATCCATGCAAATATGTATCCATCCACCCTCATGTGTATCCATCTATCCACATGTGTATTCACCTAACCACATGTGTATTAATCTACCCACAAATGTATCTATCTACCCTCATGTGTATCCATATACCCAATTGGGTATTGATTTACCTGTGTGTGTGTGTGTGTGTGTGTGTCCACATTTGTATCATTCTACTCACATATGTACATATGTATACATCCACCCAGATATGTTTCCATTTTACTCATCTACCCACATGTGTACCCATCTACTCGTTGTGTGTCCAGTTACTCACGTGTGTATGCATTTATCCACATGTGTATCCACCTATGCGCATAGGCATCCATTGGATCCATTTACTCACATGTGTATCAATCTACCCACATGTATATCATTCTACCCACATGTGTATCCATCTAAACAGATATATATCCATATACCCACATGGGTACCCACTTTTTACCCACATGTGTATCCATCTTCCCACATGTTTATTTATCTACCTACATGATATAGATCTCCCCATATGTTTACCCATCTACCCAGATGTGTATTCATTTACCCCCATGTGTATCCATCTACCACATGTGTAACCATCTACCCACATATGAATCAGTCAACTATGTTTTTATCCATCTATCCACATATCTATCTATTTATCTACCAACAAGTGCATCCATCTACCCACATATATGTCCATCTACCCACATGTGTATCCATTGACCCACATGATATCCATCTACCCACATGTCAATCTACCTACACATATGTGTATCATTTTACCCTCACTTGTATCCATCTACCCACATTTATATTCATCACCCACATGTCTATCCATCAACCCAAATACGTATCCTTCTACCCACATGTGTATCCATCCACCTGCAGGTTTACCAATTTACCCAAATGTGTATCCATCGGCCCACATGTGTTTCCATCTCTCCATGTGTGTATCCATCTACCCATATGTTTATCTATCTACTGATGTGTGTATTCATCTACCCACAGTGTCTCTACCTCCCCAAATGCTTATCCATCTACCCACATGTGTATAATTCTACCCATATGTATTTCCATTTACCCACGTATATATCCAAGTACACACATGTTTATCCATCGATCCTCCTGTGTATCCAGCTACCCACATGTGTATCCATCTACCCACATGTATATTCATTGTATGTATCTACGCACATATGTAACTACCTATTCACACATTTATCAATCTATCCACATGTGTAGCCTTCTCCTCATATGTATATTCATCTATCCATATATGTATCCATCTACCCACATGTGTATCCATCTACCCACCTAGCCATTACTCCATCTACCATTTTCCTCCCTCATTCTCCCACCCACCATTCATCTATTTGTCTGGCTACCCTTTCTCCACCCATCTGTTCTGCGTTCCTCTATCTGTTCAGCCATTCACCTGTTTGTATTCTCCCATCTCCTCATTTACTCCTATTTATTTGTGATCTGTATATCTGAGCTAGCATCCTCCCAGACGGCAAACAGTGCCGTGTAAATTTCTATACCTTGGCACAGTACTCGGACCTCAGCAGATCTTTGAAGATACTTTTGGGGAACTTCTAGTGTTATATAAGACCACCTTCTCACTACAGATAGCCAGCTTCTCAGTGAAAAGAGATTTTGTCCTTGGGGGAAAGCCTAGAAGCTTTAAAAGGGTACAAACAGCTCTCATTTGGGGACTCTGGGCTTTTGTGGAGGAAGGAGCATTTGATCCGGGGATTTGTACATGAAGAGGTGGAGGCTGGAGCTAGACATTCTAACAGGCTAGGGATTTTGACAACAGAGGCTGAGGGCCATCCAGCCTCCCCCTCCATCCGTGTGTGTGCTTAGCAGTCATGACTACAGCAGGATAAGGAGTAGCTGTGCAGCTGCCTCATTACAGACAAGACCGTGGCTAACGAGGCCTAATTCTCCCACCGCATGCCTTTCCTTTGGTGCAGGCTTCAGAGGTACTTTGTCCCATTAGATTCAGAGGCTGAAATGTGTTTTTGATCACCTCAGCCACAGACTAGGCCCCCAGAAACCTCCTTCAGCTTTACACAGGGTGAGCCATATCTGGTGTGATATACCTTTCACTTACACCCCAGAAGCTGATTTTCCAGAATATTCTACCATGGACAACATAGTTGATCAGATCCCCAGACACATCTAGAGGGAGTCAAAATTCTCAGTGCCTGCAGGAAGCCACACAAGCAAGACATTTGTGCAGGTAGAAGTATAGTTGGAGAGTAGTGTCCTTGTGTGTGGGCTGCAGATGTGGGCTGCACAGTCAGGCACATGGCCCCGACTGGTTCTGTTCTAATCAAGGAAGGCAGACGATGAGCTACCAACTGACTAATAAGATATTCTATGCTGTGACCAAGGCTCAGGGAAATTAACTAGAGCCAAGAGCCAGGAAGCAGCTTCAAAGAATTACAGTTTAAGAATGTGTAGTCAGGGACAGCTTTTCAGGAGGGTGACATCTGACCTGAAAGACAAGTATTGAGAAATGACTATCAGGACAGGGTTAGAAGAGGGATAGTCAGTGCACAGGATCTGAGACGTGGGAGAAGCAGAAAGGTCACTGTGGCTACAGGCTGTCAATCACAGTGGGAAATGGTCTTAGAAAGTTTCATAGGTGAGCAAGAGATTGAATCCCATGGAGCTGGGGGCCATGGGAAGGAAGCTATCATCCAAAGTGTCCTATAAATCCATTAGAGGACTGTAGTGCTTGGTGTTAGTTGTCAATTTGACACAATCTAGAACTATCTGGGAAGATAGTCTTGATGAGGGTGTTTCTCGATCAACTTGGCCTGTGATGGGTTTTCACCATTAATTGATGTCGTAGATAGAGCTCATCCACTCTGGGTGGTACTGTTCCCTGGATCTGGGTCTTGGACTGAAAAAGAATGGAGGAAGAAAGTTGAGCACTGAGCATTCACTTCTCTCTGCTCTTGGCTGTGGACATGACCAGCTGTTTCAACTCCCTGCCATGACTTCCCCCACTGTGATAGACTGTAACCTGGAACTGAAAGCTAAAACAAACCCTGTTTCTTCTGAGTTCTTTTTGCCAGGGTGTTTTATCACGGGAACGGAAACGATGCTAGAACAAGGGTGAATGGCTCTTGCCTCATTTGGACATCTTTCTCTTGTCCACTAAATGGAGAGAAAAATCTGAGAATGGAAGAGAATCTGGGAGCAGTGAGGTACTGACACAACCTTAGTGGATCAGGACATATGTCCCACGGGACTTGGTGAGGCATCAGCAAATAGAGATTGAAAATGGAGTCTGTCACAGAGTCAGAGAAGGTGTGAGCTGTGGAAGAACTGGGCATGGTATAGGAAATAAGAGACATTCTTTGGGTGTGTGGCCAGAATGTGACATCCAGGGCTGGGGAAGATGACAGGATGTTAGAGTTCTGCTGTACTCCCAGTGCTGAAAAGATGAAGATGCTCTGAGCTGTCAAGGAGAGAGCTGCATATGTGCTTCTGCACTTGATGCAGAAGATCATGCAGAAGAAGGTGGGGACTGGCTGCACATGTGCATCTGTATTTGATAGAGGAGATTATGCAGAAGGTGGGGACTTGGAAGTAAAGTGCTCAGCATCCAAGGATGGTGGGATACAGGACACTGTACTATAATTGCCTGGTTCCAGCTGTGCCTGGGCTTGCCTGTTATGGAGTCTACTCACCTGAGCTATCTAGCCTCCTTGTCAGTTTTTCCTGATTCAGTTCAAGCTGGTCCTCCTTCAACAAAGTCTTGAACAGCCAGGAGACATTTATAGTGGTTTGAGTTTTGATTGGGGCTAGAATCAAGCAATTTGGCAAGGTAAGAGCTAGTAACAGGAGGGTACCGGAGTGACTTTAGCATCAGGTAAACACAGGAACTAGTCTGAGCTTTGCTTCTGGCTGCTGAGTGACCTTGGATAAGGAGACAAACCTCTCTGTCCCTCCTCTTCCATTTTCAAAGGGTTGTGTGAGGACAAGATGCAATTCAAGGGCCCTTTGGCAGGTGCCGAGTAAATACCAGCTTTTGCCTCTGCAGCACATGCACTGATTAAAAGCTCAGGCTGCCCATTGTTTTTGTCTTTGATTAATTGAACAATTGGGAAACAAATTAATTATCACTTAATGGAGGCAGTTTGGACGACACAATCTTTGCAAACACAAGGCCTGGCAGGAAGAAGAACAAAGCCGACCCTGGACTGCGCGGATCCAAACCATTCAAGTAGAAAAGCTTCCAGGACAGTCTCATTCCAGAGAATATGCAGAAGGTGGCTCCCTGCAGATAAATGTTGACTTATGGTTTGAGTGGCTTATTATATGTCACCGTGCCTCCAATGACAGCCACGTAATGGCTCCAGTGTCACCTATGTGGAGTTCATCCAAGATGAGAAAAACAGGGGGAGACTTGGGCACGAGTCTCAGCCATGTGGCCAGTTGTTGCCATCACTCGGGTAAAATCTGCCTCTGCTACTGGTCCTCATGATACCCACTGGGCAGCTCTCCTGAAGCCTCATATGGACGGCAGCTAGTGTGGGCATCAATACCTGAAACAGTGAACCCCACACAGGCTCTGGTGGAGGGGGAACCTTGGCTGGTCAGGAGGCGCTGAGGACAGGGCCAGACTCTGCAAGCACCCAAGCATTTGCCTCATTATCTGCTTCAAGGGCTGTTTCTAGGATGGCCTGGGTGATGTGAGCTCTATCCTATTTGCTTTCTGAGGGATCCACTACAGCCGCCCCCTCTCCCACTCCCTACCCTACTGCTGAAGGCTGGCTGCTTCATAGAGTCTATCTTCTCCCTGGCGCAAAAACACCATAGCGGCTCATGGGTTTCTCCCATGTATGTCTGTCCTCTCTTAGTGTTAAGAGACATTCTGGTCCAAAGAGCCTACCCAGGCGTTGATGTGGGTCACATTGACTTTACTAGATGGTTTCCCCCTTCTTTTATTTTTTAGTTTGTATCCCAGCTACCCACATACTGAGAAAGAGACCCCCTCACACACCTCTTTCTCCTGAGTACTGGGATATCAGGCATGTGACACCACCCCCAGTTGGTGTGCATTCTAGGTAAGCACTCTATAATTGAGCCTTGCTTGTCTACTTTTACATCTTTTAAAAAACCCTTTGCTGAATATTTGTGCTGGAGAATATAGAAAATCTTCAGTGGTTTTCAGCATTGACCAATATTTTGATTTTATAAATGTCAGTTGACTATGCTACGGCCAGTGGCTACGTGGTACAAAATGGCAGACACTTATTTAGGGTCACTTCAGAACATTTTGGAAATTCTTTCCACTTCCAATTGGAGTTGGCTTTGTTGTTGTTGTTGCTGTTGTTGTTGTTGTTGTTGTTTTGTCTAAACTCCAGTCAGGGGCTGGAGTGGCTCTTGCAGAGGACATAGGTTTGATCCCCAGCACTCACATGGTAGCTCACAACCTTTTGAAACCCCAGGCCCAGAGGTCTGACATCCTTCTCTGGCTTCTGATAACACTGAATACATGTAGTGCACAGACATACATGCAGGCAAAACACTCATACACACAAAATAATTTTTACAACCCCCCCCCCAAATCAGCAACTCAAGCAGCAATATCTTAAAAACACAAACATTCAGCAAGCCCATTGTTTAACATTTATGCTGAGAAGTGACAATAGAAAAATGTCTCTGTTTTCTGTCACTAAACTGATCTGTTTCTACAATAACAGAGAGCTCTGTAGCTTACGATACTGTGGCTCCTAACACACAGTAGTCTCGAACCTGAGCCAAGACTCCAGGCAGCATTCTTTGGCATTTTGTCATGTGGCTGCATGCAGACCACAAACAAGGATCATGTGTTCAGAACTTAGGCTGCAGCGAAGCCATACAATGCCACCAACACCCAGATTCACTGTGCATTGGCTTTAAACTGAGTTTTGAATGGTAAGCACTCAGAATCTTTCACTGTTGCTTCTATCTTCTGTCACTAGCTCCGTGACGGAAATTGAAGCAGCTTATCTTTCAGAGGACTGAGTCACAGAGGTGACCTTCTGAGGACCCTGTTAATAAAATGTCATCTCAGCCCAGGCTGGTGGGAAGGAAGGGCCTGAGGGTAATGAGGCAGCCAGAGTTTCCAAACTTCCTTTAGTCCCTTCCCACTTGAAGTAGTGATGGCTTTGGAGGAACTACACTTCTGAGGGGTATATCTGTGGTCTGCCATGCAGCAGGCCCTGAGCAGAGGACAGGGGTCACCCAAGCATCTGGAGTCTAGCTGCAGTGTAGTTGCGTGTGATTTGGGGTGTGAAGGCAAGTGGCTTAGAGAGGTTAAGCAAGTTTCACCCTCCAGTTCTCTAGCTCTGACTGGAAGTCTTGTAAGGGCTGTGTAAGCAGAAGGGTGATCCCCTCCCCCCAGTCCTAGTGTTCAACCATCCACTCCACAGTGTGGAAAGAAGGTTGATTCTGAGAGACTGTGGGCCTAGAAGATGCACGTGGTCTAACCTGAGAGAGGGAGAACAGGGGATGGGGACAGACAGGGACAGGTCAGGGGCTTTTAGTAGATGCCCCTTTCTTCAAAGAATCCTCTCCGAGCACTGTCATGGGTGTGAAGCACTGGCAGGTGCTGAAGAAAGTCATTAAGATAGGCAGGTGTGTGCCCTCAAGGGGAATGAGCAAAAAAAAAAAAACCGGTCCTGCCAGAGGGAAAGGTACTAAAACTGGCTGTCAGAGGAGTGGCTTCATACAGACAAAACCACAGCTTTGAAAACTTGCCCCAAAGAAAGGGCAGCTGACCTGGAGCTGAAGAACAAAAGTCCCTGAGGCAGAGAGAGCAAGAAAATGCATTCCAGGCAGATGAAGCTTTGGGTACAAGGTGGAGGGAGGAAGGGGGGGGGGAGGAGGAAGATCATCAGAGGAGAGTCACATAACTGGCGGGGCTGAAACCTCAGGAAGAGTGGTGTACAGAGCCTCTTCCACTAAAGACAATAAGGTTTGTAGCAAGTATTTTAAACATGACATGATTTTAATTTATGAAAGATTAATTTGGCAAATAACAGGGGCCAAATACAATAACTAGGAAACCAGGCAAGGGTTGTTAAATAAAATTGTCAAACATTGGCTATGACGTAGCCCGGGCCTCTTTGAGTAAAAGAAACGAGCCTGGGAGGCATAGCTACCGGAGCTTTTGCCTGGAGCCCCATTTTCCCATCTATGTAATAAAGAAGGGGGTGCAGTGGGGGCTATAAGACAAAACACAGTGCCCTTGGTGTGCTGAAGAGGTACACATGGAAACTTGGGGAGACCAAGGAAGCTAGGACTTGTAGGATAAGGCCGTATTAAATGAAGATACCACAGAGGGAAAGAAGTCTAGAAACTGAATATTAACACGAAGATGCATGTGTGCAGAAAGAATTTCAGGTAGCCATGGCAACGGCGACTGAGGAGCTAATTGGCTCCCTGGACTAACAGGGATAGGAGGCACTTAAGGTCATATTAGCTATGATGAAGAGCCCTTACTGATCTATCATTGAGACAGTCAGTAGGCACAGAGAAGAGTTCTCTTCTTGCCATGAAGTTCACCGCTCATCAAAAATCTCTAGGCGTGTTTAAAAAAAAATAGGACCATGTTCCAGCCTCAAACACTGAGCAGCTACCAGGTTCTCAGCTTCTTCAGAGCAGTGTGGACTGCCAGTATTGGCTACCATCTCCTGTCAGTTGTGAGACACGTTAGTAAATTCTTTTGTAGGAAAAGTAGAATAGGCGCATCTGACCTATGAACTGGAGAAAACTAATCACAGAGATAGCCCCAGAGATAACAACGATGGTGGGAATAGCAAAGGAATCCAGACATGGTGGCACATCCTCATAACCTGGCACTTGGGAGCTTAGGGCAGGAAGATTGCTACACTAGATTAAGGATAGCCTGGGCTACATAGCAAGCTCTAAGCTAGACTTGGATGTGTAGACTCGGAGACCTTGTATCAAAAATAACAACAACAACAGCAATGAAACCATCACCACCATCACAGCCAACAAAACGTAAAAGGCAAAAACAAGAGCCAGCCATTGATGTAAATCCAAGAATACTAAGAAAACCAAGATGAACATAGACCTGTAGGCCCCAGTCACCTGTGTGTAGCTGTTTGTACTCTTGACACGGCGTCTCTATTCCCTGCCCTTCCAGCCAACCCAGCTGGAAGGCAGAACACCTTAATGGCTCTCAAGAGGGCAGAGTGTTGATTACTGTCTGTGGGTTCTCCTTCTGGACTTACAATGTCCATTCCTCCAATCTCAGGCAACCCATGATGGACAGTGGCCCACACAGAAGTTGGCAGTTTCAAGATGTCACTTCTGGTCCACAGCTGCTGTTGCCATTCCCTCTTAGAGTGTGTGCTTGACCTTGAGGCTCTTCTTGTAGGATGCCATGTCCCCAGCAGAGGTAGTCAGGGTTGTATTTCTTTCTCAGCTTTGATGTAAGCTAGCTTTTCTCCTCCTCCAGGAACGTTCCCAGCTTTGAGCTTGGGGACATTGCACATTCTTTGAACAAAGACCCAACCATCACTGGAGAAGTATGTGCAAACTGCATACGTCTGATTCCTCCTTTAGCCCTCTCCAGTTCTCTCTAAGGTCAATCTGACGCTGTAGTGGCATGCCAGGTGCCAAGGGCACACCTGAGGCAATCAGGAAGAGTAAAGACAACAGTCTTGGGAGACCCAGTGATGTCTGTGAGGTGAGGTGAGGTGGGCAGGAGGGCTGCAAACACAGCCACCTAGGGTTAGATTTGATTTGTGGTGAGCTGCAATGTGGTGCCTCTTACTCCACTAGAAGTAACAGGGCAACAGGCAAGGCAAGCCAGAGAGCTCAACACTAGGAACCTAACTCTGGGCTCATTTACCTTAGTCTGTTCAGCCACCTTTGCATGGAGGCTTTCTTCTCAGGCTCTGGGTTGGAGCTCACCTATCCCTCATGCTTCTGTGCTAGCCACCTACCAGCTTCTCTCTAGACAGGGTCACTGGAGAACCCTGTGAGTCCTCCAGTGTGAACATGTACATACTTTAAACAGCTGTGTGGGGAGCTGGAGTGATGGCTCAGCAGTTAAAGGAGCTCACAGCTCAGGCTCCCATGGCCACATGTAACTCTAGCTCTAGGGGATCCAATACCATTTTCTGGCTTTGTTGAGCACTCATATTCATGTGCACATATACCTATCCCACATATAAACATAAGTACGTTTTTAAAGGCTGCATGTTTCTGTGTATAACCCCTGTCTCCTCTAGCTCACCGGGAAAAGCATGGTCCATGTACTGACAACTGTGTGCTCAACTCTGGCCTAGGTTAAAGACACTTGGCAAACTGAAAGACATGCAGAGAGACAGAGAACCCCACAGAGGCCTTGCATCTGGAGTGCAAACATAGGGTGATGGGGCTAGGGCATCCAGACAGGGAGCTGGTGTGGGGTCTAGAGGTCTCAGGCTAAGCCAGTAATATTTAGCTCTGGAACCCAGTTAAGAACTTGGGCTCTTGTCTGAGGTCACCATTACACCTCTGAAGGGCACTGTAGGCCTCCCTCCCTCCCTTCCAGCAGCCTGCAATCTGTGTTTTCAGAGGAGCAGCCAGAGCTGTTCATTGAGTAGATTTATAACCCACCTTCTTTGTTCTGGTCCCCAGAGCCACCTTGTTTATAGGACCCTGCCTGTTAGGTACTGGTCTGAAGCTTGTTCTTTCTTTCTAACTCACCCCATGACCTTGGAAAAGTCCCATTTCCCTGCAATATTCTTCTACCCATCCACTTCCTTGCCACTAAGACCCTGGGACTCAAGTGTTCTCCTCTGAGGAGACTGAAGTACTGGCTGGTTTTGGTACTCAGGGCAGCCATGGAGTGTGTCTCCCTTTGGCATTTGCGAGCAGTTTGAACAGCAATGCTCTCCCTCTGATACTGGCTTTTGAAAAATACACCTGGGCTACCCTATCTGATCCCAGGAGTGAATGTAATCAGGTAGACTGTAGTTTGAATTTTATTTATTTGTTTATTTATTACTGAATATGGAACCTAGGGCCTTGGGCATGCTAGGCAAGTACTCTACTAAGCTACCTGCACAGGTCCCTGTTCACGTTTCAATTTTGATCCAGGGTCTCATTAACCGACTTTGAACTTAATTTGTAACTCAAGCAGACTTTGAACTTGGGATTTTTATTTTATTATTAGTTATTATTAATATTACTGTTTATCCTCAGTCTCCTGAGAAGCTGGGATGACATAGGCCTTAGCTGCCTGATCCTGCTGTTTTCTATTTTCTCCACTCTAACCCTAGCTTCTCTTTTCTGCTTCAAGAAGAAAGTGGTGGGCTGTTGAGGACTCAATGGGTCTTCTCTGGGCGATTTTACAAGGACAGCATCAATTTTCCGCCACTGGATATTTAATGTCCACTTTTGTCCTGTTGCTCAGGAGAGACCGTCCTCCATTTTCTGCTTTTGTTAGGGTTTTTCTAAAAGTCAGAGTAAGGCTGGGCAGAAAGCTGAGTCTGGAGGACACATGACTGCAGGTGGGGTTTACTGCCATAAAGAAGGCAGTGTTCTAGGTGCGGAATCTTCCTTGACATCCTGGGAAGGAAGGAGACCATTATAAAGATCTCCTCTGTGGAACCACCCTTACTGTTCTTTCAAAGCAAAGCCTTCTACAAGACCAATACAGAGTTGGAGCTCTCTGCCTGCTTTAATCCTTGTGATGGCTCCTTCCTTTACCCATACAGAATGAGACTGGACTTTGCATGAAAGGACCATCTGATGAGACCCACCAGCCCAACCTCAGGATTCTTTGCTCTAGAGTTATGAGCTCATCTCCACTGTCTTTCTCAACTCTTTCATGAACAGAAGGAATAAGGAGAGTGCTAGGTTTGGTGTTTATGGGCACTTATTACTGTTTTGAAAGTGCTGGAAGATTGATCTTAGGGCCTTTCTTATGTATACCAGGCAAGCTCTCCACCACTGAGCTATGACCCTAGCATTATGGGCATTTATTGATAGAATTAAGAGTGATTGTCAGAAATGGATTCCTTTCATATTGCGTTCCTCCTACATCTGTTTACGAAGTCTTGCCCAAAGCAAGCTTTACAGGGGAAACCTGGCCTTTTAGTCCTTTGTGTGCACGTGGTATAAGTGTGTGCATGCCTGTTCATGTGTGCACTGCTAACGTGTTAGTGTGCATGTGTGTGTATAGGGGCAGAGGTGGGTGTCTTCCTCAGTTATTTTTTTGAAACAGGGCCTCTCACTGATCATGGAGCTCACCAATTAGGCTAGGTTGGCTGGACGGTGAGCTCTATGCATCAACCTGTCTCCACCTCCCCAGCACTGGATTCAAGGTATGTAAGCTGCACCCAGCTTTTTATGCAGGATCTAGTGATCCAAACTCAGGTCTGAACACTTGTGCTGCACTTGCCAACTAGGCCAGCTCTCCAGCTCCTAGCTGAATCCCTTTAACAAAAGTAAAATGGGGGTGAGGGTTGTAGGGGCTTGGGGCACCCCCACTTCATAACGAATCACCCTTATCGTGTAGTCTGCTCGTTAGTGTGAGTCTTGGCTGTAGTTCCCATAGATGAGGCTCCCCTCTCCAAGATCATCATGATGGGGTGCATGCTCAGGGCTGTTAAGGCTCTTTCAATCCCAGCAGCCTCAGAACACTGGCCTTGTGATCAGACACGAGAGAGGAACAACTTAGAGTTGGCCTTTTGTCTTCTTTTGACCTTTTATGTCCAGGTGACTACTAATACTGAATGGGTCCCGAATTCCAAACTGGATACTCTTGGGACCATAGTTCATTCATCAGAGTCAACCTTCTCTCTCCTTCAGATGGAGACCGTCCCTGAACCAGGGGAATAAAACAAAAGCCTGCCTGGGCTAAATGAGTTTTTGTAAAGGCATCATTTCATGGAGGGCAAATTCCCAGGGTGGGTCCAGCATTGCAGATGTTATAGAAACAAGAATCTCTCTGCTGGGAGTGGGTGGGTAGTGCAGAAATTGGATCACCACAAGGGCAGCTATTCTCCACCACTGCAATGCTGGCCACCCACCTGCTCTGGCTGGCTGTTGATTAACTCCATTGAGGGTTTTCCCCTGGTATACAAAGGCAACCCCTGACCTCGATAAAGTCTCTACTAACCATGTGACCTTTACAGAGTGACAGGGATGTGTCTCCTCTGGGTCTCTGTAATAATAAGTCACCAAGGGCTGGTGAGAGAAACCACATGAGGAGTCAGATAAAGGACAAAGAGGGGACATTAAATCTAAATTCTTGGGGGCCAGGTTTTTTTTTTTTTCAATTTTATTTTTGCTTTTGCAGTAATTTTTCATAAAAAGTAATTATAATCCAATGGCTCAGATGCCAACACCTGGAATTCTACTGTCTAAATCCCTATCTGCCCCATTTAGAAGAAGCAGGATGCTAAACAACACTCTTGTTTCCCACCCAGGGGCAGACAGCAAGGCTGGAAGGGGCAGGGAAGAAGGGTGGAAGTGTATCCATCCTGCCTGCTGGATCCTCATTGGAGGAGACCCCCCCTCCCAAGAGGGCCATCCATAAAATCACTCTGCCCAAGCTTTGACAAAAAAAGACTAAGCCTACAGAGGCCTGGGAAAAACATTCCCCCAAAGCAAGCTGGTATGAGAGGCTCCCCCAAAAGAAGTTGGATGTGACAAATGTTCGTGGTTATTATTATTATTTTTTTTTATTTTGGTGCCAGGCTAAAATATAAATTCTAGGCCAAGAGTTTGAGATTATTGTGATTTTGTTTTGTTGTTGTTCTGAGGGTTGGTTTTAGGATCAGAATCTCAGTACGTGGAGGGACTGTAAAAGACTGAAAGGTGCCCAGGGTCTCCGTTCTCAATAGCTCTTTGTAAATGTTCCTTGCTGTGGGTTTAGGAGCTCTGTCTTATTTTAAAAATTTAAAACCATTTTCAGAGCCTGAAGGCAGCAGTCGGAAATTCACCCCCTCCTACTTTTCTTTACTCTCTCTTTCACTCCCTCCCCCCTTACTTCCATTTGTTACTGGGGCTGGAATGCAAGTTCTCTCACTCTGCCCATGATCTACAGCCTGGGCCCTGTTGCTTTTGATGTTGAGATAGAGCCCAGGCTAAGCTGCCTAGGCTGTTCCTAATCACACTCGGTAGTCCAGGTATGCCTTGAAATTGGAATGTTCCTGCCTGGGCCTGCTGAATAAAGGGAGACCGGCACCACCAGCTTCCTACCCTACCAAACCCTCACATCTGGAAAATCCTAAATCCGGCCACATTCCTGAGTTGATAAATAAAGAAAAACTGACTTTAGCAAAAGCGGAAGGGGCAGAAAGTCCCCTAGAACATTCCTCTCAGGGACTGGAGAAACAACCTGGGCATTTTCTTGCAGTGTGTTAAATCGTAAAGCCTGTCCAAGAAGAGAAGAAACTGCCTGCTGTCCTCTGGGGTGTGATTAATCCCTAAGTGTTAATTTTTAACTTTTAGTTTTCTTTTTTACCACCTAAGCTGATATTTTCTGCCTTGAAGGCCCCGAAGGCCAGCAGTGGGGCCCTAAGGTGTTTTGCAAACACTTAAAATCCCCAGTTTCAGGGCTCACCTTACCCACTGTGAGGTTAGGCATGAGAGCTCCTGGATTAAAGAGTAGCGTCAGTGTCCGGAGGATTGCACGGCCGCTGCCTTCAGACCAAGGGCCCACAGAGTTTTAATGGCCAGATCCTTATCTGGGCAGAACTCATTTTGATGTGCATTTTACAAGCCACTGGTCAAGATATAAAAGTAGTTTAAGCCCCGAAAAAAAAAATTACTGAGAGCAGGCATCGAACAGTTTGTAAATCCATAGGATTTTATGCCTTAGGGAGTACAAATCCTTTTCTTTAGATAATGTAAATTGGGCAGAAGTCATAAATAGGGAAATAAATACCATCACGATCCAGCTTCCAGCATGGGGAAACCACAAACTAAAACTCAGCCTGCCACTGAGGGTTGTCAGTAGGAGCTCAGCTGCGAGGCCTGCGGAGCCGGGTGATCTTTGGGGTCAGCCATTTTGTTCTGGCTGGTTTAATAACGGTCCTCACTTGGCATCTTCACTGAGAGCTTACAAGGAGGCCACAGCCACCTCCATTCCCAGAAAACTCATTTTGGGGGTGCCTGCATTTGGACAAGGGCTGCTTCATTTTCCGATCTCCGGCTGGGGCTTGTGTGATTGTGTTATTTATTTTATACGTTTTCCTTGGAATGTCTACCTGTGGTCACTGCCCTGGTTTGGCGGCCTCTTGATTTATGGTGGCTATAAACATTCCAAAGTACACACGTCAGTTAAATAATACCATAACATCATACAGTTACAATCTTGTTATAAATGTGCCGATAGAGCCGAAAAAAAAGACATTTTCTATGCTTGCTCCCAACCCGCATTCCTTCCTGCTTCCTTCCCTGTGATGACTTTGGAAGCCACCAGCTCTGTGGAATTAGAGCAGACATCTAAGGTTTAGTCATGGAGTGGCCTAACCAACTCCCAGCCCTACCCTCCTCAAAATGGTCCCGTGTTCCTCAACGTTGGTGTGTCCCGATATAACGCGAGCCTTTATAAACCTCAGTGAGGGCTAATGAGATGGCTCAGTGGGTAAAGGCTCTTGCCAAAATGAACAAACCTGGAGATGCAAGTTTGGCCTGTTGTCAGGAGCCAAACCTGTGAGATGCCGAGAGCCAAACCCATGAAATTACCCACTGTTCTGTGAAGCTTAGTCAGTTAAAGGTGCAAGGTTAGAAAGGACAGGGCCTCTGTGGTCTCAGGTCCCAGGAATTGAAAGAACGTCTGGTATTTCCTGAAAACCGGTTAAGGTAGTGGGTTGGCCTTGGGCCATGTGTAACCTTCCCGCCTGCCTGTCTTTTTAAGCTGCTGTCCTGAAATAAACTTCCAGAGTTTGATCAGAATATAGACTTGTTCTCCTTCTTCGAATTTCCTGTCCGCCATTCTTTTGCCCCCTCCCCAGGCTTCCGCTGAATCCCTGAAGGCTGGGGCTGTTGGTGCCCATCCCTGGGGCCTAGGTGCAGGGGTCTGACTGAACGTTGCTCACCCAGGGATGTCCCCTGCCCAAAGGATCGCCAACCTCCCCCCCCACCCCCATCCCCGGTAGCTTAAGAAGATCTGAGCATTGTGATAGCAGCAGATCACCCATCTGTGAGTCTGATCCATTAAAGTAAGATAGAGCAACGAAAATACAGGACATGAATTGAGAAAGCAGGGTCTTGAGGAGTCCCTCGAGGCTCCGGGAACTCGGGTAAAGAAAAAAGGATCTTATTAAGTCCTTTGAATTTGTTAATTGATGTCTGTCCTTGGTTTCCTCTAGAAGGAACTATTGATAAAAATTGATGAGCCAGCAGTGAATAAACCTTGTAGAAGGACAAGGTAATGGTAAGATGTGCTTTATGTATGAGTTTAGAGTTATGCTACAATCTAGAGAAGCGAAGGTAATTCTCATAGGTGCTTTTAGTCTTTGGACCCTGACTAGAGATAGTTTACACCCTAGACACGAGAGAATGGGTTTGAGAAAAGCAATCCTCCCCGACTATCCGGAGAAGGAAAATGAATGTAAGCTGTTTCAGAGCTCTCCTAGGGACAGGAGGAGGTCAGACGTCCTGCCTCCTCTCTGGCCCCTACAGGAGAAATGATTGGTTCTAGCTCTGGGTCTCTTAGGTAGGATAGCTGAGTGCCTTTGGGACATCTAATTCTCTTTCCTCTCTGTGTATTGTATGTTCTTGGTGCACCAATCTGTCTGTGTCAGTTATGTTTGTTTTTTGTTTCGTTGCTTAAATGTTGCTCTGTGTTTCATGTTCAAAAAAAGGGGGGGAGCAGTCTTAATTGGCCTTCGGAGCCCTGCACCTGTAGCTAGGAGTCAAGCACAGCTGGAGAGGCCCTGCCAGAGGCTAATTGTCTACACAAGGTGCTCTTAAAGGGGCCAGCAGCTTCTCGGCTTCTATGGTAAGGGAGCTGATGGCTGTTTCTCCTAGAAAAATCTTTGTGACTCTGATTATTGGGTTTAGTAGGTGACAAGATGCTCCTCTCTTGAAATTACAACTAGAAAAGGTAAAATTTTGTAAATGTGTAGCTACTGCATTTTTGTTTCTGACAGGTTTTAAAAGTATAAATATGTTCTGCATGTCTTGGTTATAGGTTATTTATTGGCTTATAAGTTATTGGGTGTGATTAAAAAATTGTAACTTTGGTAACAGAAAGTTGGCTTAAAACTGGTAACTCAGGGATGGAGTCATTCTAGACAGCAACGCATGGCATGAGCCAACCCAGGGAAACAGGTCTCTAAAGATATGTTTGAACTGGGTAATATTTTATGTAATTCTTATCCTAGAAACCAGACTTATAAAAGATAGGATTTAGGGCAGTGTCTCTTTGGTGAGGTATTAGAGGCTGCACAGTCATGAGTCCATGTGCAGGAACTGGCAGCCAAACTTTGTAGCATGGGGGTGACTCACTTGGTGACTTTGGAGAGACTGGATTGTTCGTTGGAGGTTGAGTTTTGCTTTCCAAAGTTGTTGTTGGTGGTGGTGCAAGGGAAACTTGAAAATTATAGTTCAACTGCCAGTGTTCCATTGGCTTCAGTTTGCAGTTCAAGCACAGGCTCAGGATTCTAACTCACACATATTTGTAGTTAAGAAAAAATCCAGCAAGTGGAGATTGTTGCAAGGTCTGTGAAGGGTTGATAGGCAGTGGAACTTGCAGAGACATTGCAGCCTGGCTGCCTACTCTAGCTGCCATTCCAGGAAATGCTTATAGAATTATTATGGATTTAGAGAATTGTTTTTATACTGTTTCTTTGCATCCTGGTGACTGTGGGAGGTTTGCATTTAGTGAGCTGGCTGGTAATTTTAAAGAACCCATGAAACAATATCATTGGAAAGTTTTGCCTCAAAGAATCTCTAATAGCCCTACATTACGTTTAAAAAGTTTTCAAAAGTTGTTAGGCCATATTAATTGGCTAAGACCTCATCTTAAGCTTACCACAGGAGAACTTAGACTTCTGTTTGATATTCGCAAGGGAGATGCAAATCCTAATTCCCCTCAACAATTAACTGATGAGGGACTGATAGCTTTGCAGACAGTAGAGGAAGCTATGAGCCAACAACAGACACATTCTATAAACCATGATCATTTGTTGGCTGCCTGCATCCTTGCTACAGCTCACGTGCCCACTGCAGTCCATTGGCAAAAGGGACCGTTAATGTGGATTCATCCTTCTTCATCTCCAAGTAAAGTTTTAACAGCCTATTACGAAGCTGTTGCTGTGTTAATACAGAATTGTAGGAGAGAATCATGGAAATATTTTGGGAAAGAACCTGATGAAATATTTATTCCTTATTCCAAACAGCAATTAAATTGGTTATTGCAAAATCCTGATATTTGGCCTATTGCATGCGCAAACTTTTCAGGGAAAATTGATAATCAGTATCCAAAAGATAAGTTGTTGCGATTTGCCTCTATACATGCTTTTGTATTTCCTGTAAATTACGCATACAGCACAGAGAAAATGCACTTACTGTATTTACAGATGGCTCATCTAAAGGGAAGGCAGCATATGTAATTGGATCACATGTTCATCCTCTTGAGTTTCCCCCTGCTTCAGCACAAGTAATTGAACTACATGCTGTAGCTGCTGTTTTTGAAATGATGAAAAATCCAGCTTTTAATTTATATACTGATAGCCAATATATAGCTCATGGTTTACAATTATTTTAAAACTGTTCCTATTTTAAATACTGCTAATTCTCAAATTTTGCCATTATTTATGCAAATACAACTCAATTTAAGGGAACATACAGTTCCTTATTTTGTAGGACATTTAAGAGCTCATGCTGGATTGCCCAGACCCCTTAGTGAGGGCAATGCCACAGCAGATTTGTATATCAAGAAGGTTATAGGTCTTACACAGGAACAATTAGCCAAACAATCTCACTCTTTACATCATCAAAATAGTAATAGCTTGAGACAATAATTTGGTATTTCTAGAGAATGTGCATGTCAAATTGTAAAGACTTGTCCTCCATGTCCTCAGTTTCTACCTGTACCACATAATGGTGTTAATCCTCAAGGACTTATACCTAATCAATTATGGCAAATGGGTGTTACTCATGTTTCTGATTTTGGAAAATTAAAATATGTACATGTGACTATTGACACCTTTTCAGGCTTTCTAGTTGCAACTGCTTTAACAGGAGAAGCAACTAAAAATGTAACTAGTTATTGCCTGCGTTGTTTTTCTATGCTTGATGTTCCAAATCAGATTAAAATAGATAATGGAACTGGCTATTACAGTCAAGCATTCGAGACTTTATGTCAACAATTTGATATTTCCATATTATTTGGATTCCTTGTAATTCTCAAGGACAAGGTATTATGGAACTTAAAAATAATATCTTCATAAAATAAAAAAGGGGGAGTTATATCCCTGTACACCACAAAACTATTTAAATCATGCTTTTTATTTAAAAATTTTAAATTTTGGATGCCAAGGAACTCCCTGCTAAGTGTCTATGGCACCCTACAACTAGGCATACTTATGCCTAGGTGAAATGGAAGGATCCACTTACAGGCATATGGCATGATCCAGATCAGGTATTTAATATGGGGAAGAGGGCATGTTTGTGTTTTTTCTACAGGATGCTAAAGGAGCATGCTAGAGTGATTGGTGAGACATGCTGATGCTGGGACAAAGAATGATGCTGACCATGAGCTTGCTGAGTGCCCTGACAATGGTGACAGGAAAGCTGTATTGGACATCTGTTCCTGACCCACCTTTGCTTGCCTATATCCCAGATTGGACAAGCTGCCTTGCCTCAAGATTTTAGACATTGTGGGACACAGAACATGGAGACTGTGGAAACTGCTTCAAAAAATTAGTCAAAAAGAGAAGTTATAATGACTCTTCTCTTTCCTTTAATGAGACCAGTTATTCTGACTCAATCATGGACTGGTATAGAAATCAATCCAATATTGGAAATGACAGTCTTCATTTGGAAGGCTGGTTCTGGACATTTTCAGAGACATATTTGGAAGTTAACTGCAGTTCTTTATGATGTTATGTAAGCAAGAGATAAAGTTGGGACAGGATCTGGACTTTGAACAAGTGTTAGTGCATGTGTTAAGGCTCCTAATCCTTTACTAATTGGACATGTTAAATTTACTTTTTCTTCCACATTATTTAATGTAAGTTGCATTGATTGTACACTTTTTAATTGTGTTAGTGTGCTGAAGTCTGGCACGTCTGTCATGGTGGGCTATCAACCAGCTTTTGTTTTATTGCCTGTGAGTATTACAGGATCTTGGTATTCTAAAAAGGCTTGCAAGTACTGGAAGAAGTGAGTCTGGCTTTAAGCAGAAGCAAGAGGGTAGTGGGCTTGATTATTGCTGGTATAGCAGCTTTGATTACATTAATAGCCAGCACCACTGCTTCTACAATTGCTTTGACACAAGAAGTTAAGACAGCTACCTTTGTTAATCATTTAGCAAAAAATGTTACTAACGTTCTGAGTATTCAAGAGGGTTTAGATAGACGTTTAGAACAACAGATTGACTCCCTGCATCCAAACCTCTACAAGGCCATTATCATAGACTTGATTTGACTGAGAGAAGCCTGGCCGAACCAACAATGATGTGTCTCCTTTGGGAGCTTGCATAAAACTCAAATTTATGCTCGCCTGTCTTGGCGTGGGCACCTGCAAGGGGAGGACCCAAATGTCCATTTCTGAGTCCCCCGTGAAGCAAACCTGATTGCATAGAGGTTGGTGTCTGCCCTTGCTTTGATCCTACTCTGTGGAAATCCCTACAGAAATTGACAAAGGCTAACCCGTCCTCCCCAAAAGACACCAGGTCAATACTTCCCCCTCTGGTTAATGCCCATTCATCTTCATAGTGCGATCATCCCTAACTACTCAATGGCCTCAGAAAAATTCTAAAAAGGGAGGAGGTGTCAGGAGACAAACCTGCGTGATGCCGAGAGCCAAACCCATGAAATTACCCGCTGTTCTGTGAAGCTTAGTCAGTTAAAGGTGCAAGGTTAGAAAGGACAGGGCCTCTGTGGTCTCAGGTTCCAGGAATTGAAAGAACGTCTGGTATTTCCTGAAAACCGGTTAAGGTAGTAGGTTGGCCTTGGGCCATGTGTAACCTTCCCGCCTGTCTGTCTTTTTAAGCTGCTGTCCTGAAATAAACTTCCAGAGTTTGATCAGAATATAGACTTGCTTTCCTTCTTCGAATCTCCTGTCCGCCATTCTTTCCCCCCCTCCCCAGGCTCCCGCTGAATCCCTGAAGGCTGGGGCAGCCTGTGGAACCTACGTACAAGTGGAAAGAGAGGACAGAATACAGAATTCAGGGAGTTGTCCACTAACCCCCACAGGTCTGCTATAGCACACATGAACACGCACATGGACATACACCTGCATGCATGCATGAATAAATGCACACACACACACACACACACACACACACACACACACTCATATACAAAGGATACCGGAAGAGGGAAGGAAGAAAACCTTCCTGTAGACCAAGAGATTTAGAGAGATTGTTATTCAATCAGAAAACCCATCTTAGCATTCCATAGTCGACTGTCAGAAAACGAGTCCACACAGGTTTCTTCACAGAAAACACTAGATCATACAGAAGCTGCAACTGGTGCTGACCAGAATAGAAAAAGACCCCACTGGTGAGCGTGCTTCGGGAGCAGCAGGGAAGCCTTCCATAAAGGAGCTGTTGGAGCAGATGTGGCTCACTGGGCCTTTTCTTGGGAGCTATCCTCCTTGCAGGTCCAGTTCACCCTGCAATTCTGACAATTCTTGTCCCTAGCAAATAGGGACAGTCCTGAATGCTTGGTGCTTGACTCTGAACTGGGCTGAAGTTGATTAGTCAGTTACAGGGTCTAGTCAGGTTTTGGGTCTGGTGGGACAGAGGCCATGGGTTTTTTTCACAGTGTTATGAAGGATGCTTGCTGGATGCATCTCATTTGGGGTAAAGCTTCTGTGAGGGGCTCACACCCTTTTCAATTCTCACTCATGGTCTTCTCTCTATATCACAACTCAGAATGTTCACATTCGATACTCGGTGATTCCAAAACTACCTATTTCTGCAATCCCAGAATATGGAGAAGTACATGCAGAAGAACCAGGAGTCCCAGCCTGGGCTAAAACAACTGTGTGAGGTCAGAAAGCTATTCCCAGAAACCCAAATGTTCAGATTCTCGCATGCACATCCCAGCTTCAAAGCTTGTGCTATTTCACTTGAGCCAGGAGTGGAAGCCAGGAAACTAGAAAGGAGCCTTTGAGGGAGAGGGAGCATTTTTAAAGGAGGGAGGGGAAGTGAATTAGGTGTAAAATGAAAGTAGAGAGGGAGGGAGAAAATGGAAGAGGGGAATGGGAATCTGGAGGCAATTGTGGAGGAGGAGAGCCTAACCCAAAGGAAGGGGCTTGAAGGGCCATCTGGAGGCCTACTGACTCACAAAAGAGCCTAAAACACTAATAATTGGAGAGTTAGTAAGACAGATGTGAATTGGAAGAGGGGAGAATATCAAGAGTTAAATGCTATTCAGAGATGAGGGGGTGAGGAAGGTGGGTGGGTGAGGGCATGAGGGGGTGAGG
>JADRCH010000816.1:33830-62373 GCA_019843965.1 Rhynchomys soricoides
ATGAGGGGGTGAGGAAGGTGGGTGGGTGAGGGCATGAGGGGGTGAGGAAGGTGGGTAGTTGTGGAAGAGTTAACCAAAGCTAGAGCTGTATAAAAAAAGCCCCAGGGAAGCTCAGTATTTACTATGATAACTTCAAAATTACAACTTAGAAAAAAGAATAGAAACAGAGCTCAAGCAGAATTACCCCCAGAAGGGTGGACAACATCATTCGCAGACGACTTGGGTTATTAAATGAAAGTCCCAGTAGAAGGGACACCTTCTGGGTCAGGAAGGTCACAGAGGCTGGCAGAACAAGACAGGTTATGCAGCTGCCCTTTGTCATCCACTTAATTACATGATAAAACCCTGTAGACACCATCCACTTTGGCTGTGAGACTTAGAGAGCTCACAGGGCTGGAGAAACGGCTTAGTGGTTAAAAGCACTGGGTGTGTTTTTCAGAGGACCTGGGTTGGATTTCCAGCACCTGCATCATGGCTGGCAACCATCTCCAGATTCTGGAGGTACAATATCTGTCACCACACTAGAGGCAGTGGGACCTGGGAGAATGGAGCCTATGAATGAGGCAAACTAAAGTCTCAAGCAACTTTGTTTGAGGTTGTCTCAAGAACCTGCTGTTGCTTCTTGATAAAGGATATTATGTCAAATTGCCCTCAAAATCTTTATAATATATCAATACCCTTGGGCTATTCTCAACATGTCAGAAAAGTAGTTGGTGACAGCCCAGGAAGAGATGTAGGGCAAGAGACTCGGTCCTTAGCTCATATTGAGACATTGCTATGACGTTCAGGGGACACTGAGGATAGAGAGAGAAAAAAGAAAGCAGAAGTCAGAAAATGGAGAGGAATCCCGCGACTCTCTGACCTCTGGACTTCATGCTGTGGCCATCATAAACTCAATACAGCTGTACTTACCAGAACATGATCTGCAGAAGCTCAAGTCACCCGAAGCCAGCCAAGCCCTCAGTGTATGGGGAATATGGGCTTCAGGTGCCAACACATACTAAGAAGGCATTGTCAGGACATGGTCTGAGGACCAGGAGAGTAATCTTAGGGGTCTCTGGTGGCTTTCCCATCCTCTCGTGCAGCCTCAGATGAAGCACACATAGCAATACTAACTAGACTTAGTGTGTTACAAGACAACCACAAGGTTCTCACAGCCATCTCCAGCAGCCACAAAGACAAAGATAGTGAATTAATTACAAGAACAACAAAACTCTTCCTTTCTCCTTTAGAATACCACTTGGCTCTTGCCTGTCTTTATCGATAAAGTTTTATCAACAACCAACTAGTTTGTTTACATCTGAGTCTTCCACATGTCTAAGGCTCCTACCATGGACATAGCATGTGCTACAGACAAAACACTTCACTACGAGGTGAAAGCAATCGGCATCAGGTAGGAATCTTACCGTAGACCAAAGGGTTTTGTCTTTTTCCACGTTAGCAGTATAAGATGAGTTCTCTCTCCTGGTGCTGGATGTCACCAGGAGTGACAAGGCTGGAGGTCAAGTGGAGTGACCTGCAGCCCCCTCTAATCCATTCAATCCCCAAAAAGTGGAGTGACCTGCAGCCCCCTCTAACCCATTCGATCTCCAAACAACCTACACATGCTGTGTGCCCAGGGTTTGGGACATCCCTTCTAATTGTAATTACCAAAAATGTCCATATCAGTCCCCGATTTCTACATTTGCTTTAGTCCTCTTGCCTAGATGGCCAATTTAACATTACGATGTACCCTGGGCCTGGCCTCCATTGTGAGCCTTTTAAGCAGCACTGCCAACCATCACAGCACTGGCACCATTGTGGGCATATGACTGAGAGGGGTCCATAACCTCTGAGCTTCTTCAACTGCCCTTGTCTGCTCTTCTGCTCCAGCTTGGACCTGCCTCATGACAGCAGGCAGCTACTTCAAGAAGCAGAGATTTTGCTCCACAGGCAAGATGCTTGGGGAATGAAGGCTCAGGCCAGGGCATGAGTGGTGTGTGCAGGCCTATGTTTCTCCTTTGTCCAGCATATGGGATCCTGTTGGACCTACCTCTCAAATAGTTCAGAAATCATCCAGTTATCACCATCTTCAACCCTGCCCATGCTGACTTGACTGACAGCATTCTAACTGGTTTCTTGAATGTCCGCCATTCCTCTCCACGTCTGTCACTCTGCCCTCTACATCTCCTACATCTCCTTTTGCTCATCCTTTTCCACCCATTTCTATCCACGTATCTATTCATTTATTCACTCCCCATCTATACTTCCTGCAATCCCGTCCACTTCCTTTCTAGCCATCTCCCCAAGCATCACTTCCTGCATCCATCCACCATGAGCATCTACTTGCTCAACCAGCATTTATTGGCTTCTACGTCCCGTGCAAATCCTTGGTATGCAGAATGCAGAGGAGACTGCCTCTAAACCAACAGCCATTTTGAAATATCCCCATGAAGAAAAGAAACAAGCTCTTTGGAAAGACAGTGATCTCAGGAGTCCATCTGGGGAAGGTTTAGTACTGTGGTGTGTCTTGCCGGGGGAGGTGACAAATGGTTGGAGAAATTACTTACACAAGTTACTGCCAAACTGGGAGAGGCAGAGAGTGAGGGGTTTATTATTAAAATTATGTTACTTTGATTGAAATGAAGCAGGACTGGTCTTTGGAGGTGGGATTTAAATGATCAAGAGTCTGAGGGCAATGGATTTGAAAAAAATAATTGGCCGTGTTCCCTCTGTGGCGATCCTGGGCTGTGTGTGTGTGTGTGTGTGTGTGTGTGTGTACAAGCGCATGTGCTTCTGTCTGTGTCTGCCTGCATACACATGTACTGACTGAGGCATCTCCTCAGTACAGGGATTCCTTCTTTGATTCTCTAATGGGAACCTGCTGTTTGGGACCTACACCTCTGAGTAAGTCTCCCTACAGAGCTTGGGTCACCAGCATCTGAAGTCACCACAGAGGTATCTGAACTCAGGACTGTGACTTCCTGTTTCTTCAACTGGAGCCTATTGAGGGCATGAGCCTGTCTGCTTATCTCCAGTCCCAGTGTCCAGCGAGTTGGCAGCACTTGGTATGCGCTATGAAGACTTTCCCATAGGTATGATATGCATGCCAGCCCCGGAGTGGTTAATGTCCACTCTGTGGCACCTCTGAGTATCTGTCCTCTTAGCTCATGCTTCACCCCCCCACACCCTCCTCCTCCCCGTCCTGCTTTGTAGACTGGAGCAGCTGCTCCTTTGGCTTCATTAATGTTGGAGTTTCATCTTCCTCCTCGCCTGGCTGGCCCTTCTCCACCTGCATCAATTCTCCAAGGCCCTCCAAAGAACCTCATGAATATGATACTCACAGATGGCTCTTGGGGCCTGCAGGCAGGTACTGAGCGTCACATCTAATTGCCTGGCAGCCTGGGCCTTTTCATCAGCATCAGTAGGCTGGGCAGGGTCTCGATGAAGACTCCAGAGTGCCAGGGGGCCTGTCTTATGACTTCTAAGCTGGTCTCTTAGTGGTCTGAAGGATTATGGCCAGTGTGGTTGAAATCACAGACTGGAGACTCTAAGTTACGGTCCCTACAAGCCACTATGCCATCCTAGGAGAGGCCAGCTTGACTTGTCCTCCACTAATGCCCCTGTAGCCCTGTCCAGTGGGGATAACACAATGTGGATATACCACGAGGAGATTCCTAATGCCACACTTTGACCAAAGGAAAGCTTGGATGGTAAAAGGGTATTGAAACCAGGGCCTCTCTGGGCATCCTGGGGGCCGTTGGGTGAAAGCTGCTTTTAACCCCCTCCCCCTGGGCCATCTCCAAGGTGTAAGGAATTGTTTGGGGGGGGGTCAATAACACATTTGCTGCCAAGCCTGATAACCTGAATTTGGTCCTTGGGTACCACGGGGTGGAAGGAGAAAACCATCTCTACAAGTTGTCCCCAGCAAGGCCAGCCACCTCAGAGGGAGCTTTTCCTCCTGTTTAACAAAGACCACAAAACAAAGGCTTTAATCTTGCCTTCGAATGACTTCTGTGGCCATTATAAAATGCTGAATGGTGGCCATGAGTCCTTTCCAGCGATTGGAAACAAGGTTTGGCCCTGGCCTCTCCCATGACTTAAAACATGGGCAACAGGATTGACTACAGGAGATGATTAGAGAAAGAAAGGTGTGCCTGGTTGTGCCTGGAAAGACAGGAGACAGATTACAGGGCTACACCTCCACCCTATGGGCTTATAGAAGAGAACTAGAGCTGGAACCACCTTCAGGGATGAAAGCAACCACTAACCAAGTGCTCTGGGACTACTACAGATACCTCATCTTCCACACACTCAGAACCTAGAGGCATAGGACACAGGAACCGTTCAGTACCTCATGCACATCAACATCATGAATTTCAGAGCAAGAAAGGTAAGTCAGTGTGCTTGCAGGATGTGTTTATCTCAGGCCACAGTGTTTTGGCATCTATTTTAGGGACCAGGCAGGTATGAGAAAGTACAAGGTGGAATGTGTCAAGAATTGATTGCTTATGCCTGGAAGTGAAACCCCCACCCCCCCACCCTACCCTCCCACCCCACCCCCCCAACAATCAGATTTTTCTGGCTGTGATGGTTAATCTTCATTGTCAACTTGACTAGATTAAGAGTTGTCATGGAAACCCGCCTCCAGATGAATCTGAGACAATGAATGCTTTCAGATATGTTTAACTGAAGAGAGAGGACCCCACCCTGGGGTAGATAGCACCATTCATTCCAGGGGCTGGAGTCCTGGGCTGAAGGAGAGGAGGAAAGCAAGCTGAGCACCAGGATCCATTCTTGTCAGCAGACACAACATGACTAGCTGCCACAAGGTCCTGTCCCCGTGCCTTCCCGGCTTTGATAGACTGTGAGCAAAATAAACCCTCTCTTTCCAAAGTTGCTATTGCCAGGTGGTTTGTCATAGCAATGAGTCAAATAGCAAATATGTTTGGGTTTTCACAAGCTCCCTCTTGATTTTAAATTTTCTTAGTATAGTTAACAGAAGACAATCTGAAGGCAGGATTGGGGTTCACGTGGCTTCTGGTTAGGGTTGGAGGTCCTGGTCTGCCAGAATTGAGGATGAAGGAGCTGACTTGCCTCTGTGAACTTTGAGCCGAGAACACCCTCAGGATGCCCTGTGTCCACTGCTGCCATTGGTGGGTTCCCTTGACAGTTTACCTGCTTCCTGGCTCTTTCTCCTTTCCTATGCCCAATGTCACATCCATTTCTTGGTCCTCCCCAGAGCAGGGTAAAGAGGACATGATGTAGACTATCAGGTCAGAACCACTGAAACAAGCTCCAAAGGTGGAGATGCTGCCCTGGCTCACAAAACTTGTGGTAGTCACCGTTGCAGACCCTTCATCCTTTACAAATGAGGAAAGCCAAATGTGGCTTATTCCCATGGGACCACCAGTTGTCCTTGCTGTGGGATGTCACACCTACACGAACAGTTACTTGAGACCTCTGGTCCTAGACAGAAGCCTGGCCCCTCCCCAGGCACTGAGGATAGAGCTAGCCTGCGGTGTCTTAGTTTTGTTCTCTGTTGCTATGATAAGACACCCTGACAAAGCCATGTAAGGCAGAAAGAGCTCATTTGGCTCACAATTCCAGTTTACAGTCCATCATTGCAAGGAAGGCAAGGCAAGAGGAATCTGAAGCAGCACTCACACCACATCCACAGTCAAGAGCAGAGAACAGTGAGCTGATGCATACAAGCTCAGCTTGATTTCTCTATCAGTACATAGTGCCGAGTACCCTGCCTAAGGAATGGTGACACCCACGGTGGGCAGATCCTCTTACCTCAATTAATGTAATCACGGACATGCTCATAAACCAATCTCATCTAGACCTCATTCTTATGTGGTTCCAGATTATGTCAAGTTGAAGAAAATTACAACTATCATGTCTGAAAAGTCCTCCCTCATTTTCAGATGGGTCGGGTTGGGTAGATGGTGCCTCTACACGTTCCAGACACCAATATCTTCTACACTGTATATCCCTTTACTTCCTTTTCCTGGTCTCCCCTTGCACTTGAGTGGTACAGTCTACCTTGCACTAAATATGAGAGCTTGTTTTGCCCACAATTCTATCTGTACAATACTGGGCAAACCAATGCCCAGTACATCCCTGTTCAGATGACTGAGATACATATCTTCCATTCTGCACAGTGTCTGTGTTTGCAGACACAGTACTAAATACTTCTCACTGGTGTTTATCTAATTAATCACCCTGTTCCCATTTACTCTTGAGGAGCTTGCCAAAGGGCAGGGAGCTGGTCAGATTGGGGGAAGAGGTTTCAGTCTGCCTCTGACTGTCACCAAAGCTACTGCACAGGGTTCTAACTCTCCCCCCACGGACCCCACCGCACACAAAGCACAAACACAGAGTGACAATAAATACTCTGAGCTTTGTGGGCTGTGATGCTTGTCACAGTTTCATAACTCTGCCTGAAGCAGACACATGGTTGTGTTCCAAGGATACTTTATTTATAAACTCTAGTGGTGGTGAAATTTGGTGTGTGGGCCTTTGTTTACGGCCTCTGTGTCTGCCATTGAACTAAATATACCACTGTATTACAAGATGCCCTGAAATGTGGAAAACTATATCCTAGGATCGAGATTTAGTGTTTGTTGAGTGGATGAGGGAGTGAGTTAATGACAGACTTGGGTCATAAGAGAGAATTTAGGGACAGGATTGACACCCCTAATGAGCTCCATGACTTTCCTTAGGGCACTGTCCTTTTTCACAGGACTGACACTGGAAACTGAAGCCTCAGAAAAATTGAGCATTTGTTGCCGGCCAACCCAGTCTCCATGATTCGTACAGGTAGGAAGCTACTGGTTATGGTCCTGAGCAGGATGGAAGGGGCTGTGCCTGGGCACGTGAAGAGAGGACAGCTGTTTACCTCAGTTCCATCTCAGATAACCCAGCCACGGGTGCCTTCGGGGAGCTTCACAACCCCTAATCTAAGCCCCCAGATGTGAAGCTGGTTTAAGAACTCAGAGGCAGCAGGCTACCCAGGTCAGCCATGTAGAATTTTGCAGGCAAGAACTACTCTGAGCTTCATTGGCTCTCCAAGCCAGAGCCTAGTTAATGCCTTCTATAAAGAGCATTATTACACTGAACGCGGAGTATTATATTCTCTACCGCACATCAGCTACGTGCACAGACTGCTCCCTGTGTCCCTGGGCCAATAAATTAGATTTAGATTACAAGGGAAGCAAGGCGGCCCGATGCATGAATACCTGCCGGCCGCTGCCGACTGAGATGTCTTGATTTAGACAGCTAAATGGCCCTGGTGAAGAGGCCGGGAGGGCGCAGACTGCACAGAAAGGCCTTATAACCTGGGCAAGCTGGCTTCACCTTGAGCAAGCAGGCCAGCCAGCAGGGCATGCTGGGCTAATGGGCGCCTCAGAACCGATGGCAAGCACATTTCCCAGAGCCAAATCATCTCCAGCTACTGCCTATCGATTCCAGTTGAACAGTGTGGTCTGACTTCAGAGCCTTCCAGCTTGGGATGCAGCTATTTTTCTAGGGTCTCCAGGACCAGCAATGTGCAACCTGCATTAGTGCAGCACCATGGCCTGATTGGGACTTGGAAGCTCTGTGAGCAGTGAGCAGTTTGTTTCTGGAGCATGGTGCTGGCCAAGGAGAGGGAGGACTGCTCTTGGAGGGGCTGACTCAGGACTCCCCACTAGAGGTCAACTCCACGCACTTCGGGGCAGTCTCAAATTCTGGGGACCTGCCAGATTCTCAGGAAACTTGGGGAATCCACGGTCGACTCCTGGAGATACTCAACTATGCAGAGAATTTCACTGGGTTTGACCCTAAAGGCCTCTGTGGCTGCTTGCCAACTCTGCAGGGGGTAGCCTGGAGCAGGCTGGCTCCCACTTAGCCAGACAGACTCAGAATAAACTGGCTAAAGACACAACAGAAGGAAGACTGGGGAGGAGAGAAACTTCTGGAAAGAAGCTAATAAGAAGGAAATAAATTCAGGAGATGTAGGGGAGAGGAAGGAGAGAGGAATACAGTGAGCCAGAGACCCCTCCCCCTATCCTGCATCCCTGCACCCTCCCACAAAAGCAGCCTTCCACTCTGCTTTGAGCCATGAGTCTCTACTGCTATGACCCTATCATGAAACAGAAGGACCATGCATCTATCCCAGAGACCACATACTGTTTTATAAAGAAAGGTGCTCTGATTTTTTTTTGGGGGGGGGGGGGGGAATTCCAGTTTTTTATTTTAAAAAGTAGATTTCATGTACTGCAGACGGCATTAAAATCACTATATTCCTGAGGTTGGCCTTGAACCCCTGACCCTCCTGCCTCTGCTTTTAGAGTTCTGGGATTACAAACACATGCCAGTACCCTGGTCTTCTGCAGTGCTGGATGTTGAACCCAGAGCTTCCTGTAGGCTTGATAAGCATCTACCACCTGAGCTGTATCATCAGATGTAAAAAGTTTACATATTTTCTTTTGGTTGTGTTTGGTTTTTGACACAGGACCTTAAGTAGCAGAGGTTGACCCTGAACACCTGATCCTGCTGCCTCCGTCCAAGTGCTGGTATGATAGCTTGTACCTCTAGGAGAGGAGAGGACAAGACAGAAGATGGGTATTACCTCAAGAACCAGGCCCTCACTTAGGCACTCTCTAGACCTCTCCCTTGTAAACTGAGGAGTGTCCCTGCTAACAGGCTTGTCACCTGTGCTCTCGAAGAGCACCATGACTGTTTCCCCACAAGACTATTATTGGTCCTGTGCTTTCTAACTGATCCTCTTTTGGGAAGGAGGAGGGAAGCCAACCTGACTGACACCAATAAGTGTTCTAGTGATGAACTGGTTGAAAATTGGCTGTGAACTTCAACACGCTTGCTCACCGAGTACACCCTGGTTCACCGTGCACACCCTTGCTCATTCACCGTGCGCACACACTGATAGGAAGGGGGCAAAGGTGGTGCTGTGGAGTCAAGCATCCAAGGGATTAAGACAGGAAATCGTGTCCACGGTGAGCAAGGGTGTGCAGATTCACATGTGGTTGCCTCTGAGAGGCCTGGATGGACGATGGGGGCCTACAGGATTTTCAGGAGGAGCGAGCGGAGGAGGATGTAGAGAGGTGGGAGGGATGACTCATCCGGATTCATCAGGGCTGTGTCTGTCTTCACAGCAGCAGGACCCAAGTCAATAGGCACAAACTAGGAGAGCCTGATTAGCACTTTAGCTGGGGTGGAAGGAGTGACTCGTAGCCAGACCTCCTGCCGTCCCTCTGTTCTGTCCTCTTGTGCCTCCTCCTCACTGCCCCTGTGGTAATAATGATGACCAGCAGTGCTCCTGACTCAGACATCTTGTTCTTAAAGGTTCCAATAGAGTCACCCATGTAGATCTCACCTCTGCAGTCAGGGCTACGTGTCAGTGTGTCTGTGTGCCCTAACAACAGATAAATGAAGTAAAAATGGGGAACGGGGCCTGAGTTCTGAGCAGTGTCCCCTGTGGGGTTGACAGGAGTGGTCCTGGTCCGTGTAGGCAGGTGAGGGAGGGGGTCCATGTCGGAGAAGCAAGATAGACCAGGAGAACCTTGGCCCATAGCCAGTGTCCAGCCTCATTTGATGCCTGCCAGGTGACCACCCATGATTTCTGGAACAACTTGGTGTCCTGTAGCTCCTTTTCACCTGTGTACCCAAAGTACGGACAAGGCCTTGGGACTTGGGGGGCCTTCCCCCTCCCCTAGGGTACGGAATTCTTGATTTTTCTCTTTCTACTTCACAGCCTTTCTGTTTTATGTGTCGTTTATCGTAAACCACCTCAAATCCTTTTTGGAAGCAGGCAGGGTATAAATTATAAATAGATTTAATTTAAAAAACTCAATAGGGCAGTTTCTCTGTAGGGCTCCCAGCCATCACTTTGGCTGACATTCCCCTCATTACCTCAGTGAAAGGGGAGGGGAGCCACCAGGCAGGACTTAACTCTTGGGGTGCCAAGGGTTGGCATGGCTGAAGACCTCAGACATCATGGCGCAGAAAGCTGTTTGTCTTGCTTGTGTTCAGCCCTGTGTCCCTCCCAGGAGCCCATTCCTTCTTCCTGTCACCCCAGTAAGCTTCAGCATGTGCCAGCTCAAGGCTCATTTTCTTCCTTTACAGACCTTTCGGGCCTCCTCACGCCTTCACAGGGCATATAACCCTGCAGTGGTGACGACAGTGATGGCAGTTGTGGCCGGTGTGTGGGTCAGCTTTGGAGACTGCTTGCTCTCACAGGTCTCTGGAACTGTGTAACATTTCATTCCCAGTCACTGGACTGTAAATGTAAGCTGTGTCGGCTGCGGGTCACAAGGTGCCCCTGAAGAGGGAGGGCTGTGGTCAGGCTGGGCTGGGGAGAGGTGGGGTAAGTGGCCACCTTGTAGATGGCAGGTTCAAACACAACCAGATGCCCTGGGCTTTATGATCTCAAATAAGATGGCTGACCTCTCTGGGCTTCAGCCTGCCTGTCTGTTAAGGTAGACATAATGGCAATACCTACTGCAGAAACTTAATTTCTTTTCTTTAAACATGTTACATAGATGAGATTGACTTAAATTCTGACCTTTCTACCTCCACCTCCCTGCTGGGATCCTAGGTGTGTCACATCTTACCAGGTTTATGCATGCATTTTGTAGCCAAGCAGGCAGTCCACCAACTGAGTGACATCGGTGACTGTTTGAATCACTAACCAGACCTCAAGTGCTGAACTCACTCACACACACACACACACACACACACACACCATGCACCCAGAATGTGTGTGTGTGTGTGTGATCACGAAGTGCCCACATTATTATAAGCACTTAACCCTATCATTGCCAGGGTTCTGAACACATCCCTCCACAAGGCGAGTCATCAGGGAAGTTTTTACTTCCTCTCCCCTGGCCTCAACCAAGAAGCCGATGCACCAGCAGAGGCTGTTCTGTCTGTCCTTCTGACTCTTCATGCTTCCTAAGCGTTTGCTGCATTAATCTTTGATCTTGGAACGAATGACATGATGCAGGTGCTAAGGGAAACCCATTCCAGGCAAGGCTTGAGCAAAGAAGTGGATGAAAACAAAGCCAGAAACTGAAGTAGGGGAAGAAATTGGAATATTGTCGGGCCTTGGAGATGGCTCAAGGGTTAAGGGCGTATGCGGCTCTTGCAGAGGATTGGGTGGCTAACCACCATCTGTAACTCCAGCTCCAGCAGGACTTGTTGCCTCTGGCCTCCTTGGGCATCTGTACTCACATGCAGAGACACATGCAAATATGTAATTTAATGAGAGATGGAGAGAGAGAGAGAGAGAGAGAGACAGACAGACAGACAGAAACAGAGAGACACCAAGAGAGACAGAGGCAGAGAGACAGAGTCACACACACACACACAGAGAGAGAGAGAGAGAGAGAGAGAGAGAGAGAGAGAGAGAGAGAAACAGAGAGAGACAGAGACAAAACAGTGAGGGGTTGGTTTAGGGAAGTCATCCTTAGCATCATTAAGTACGGGGATCTGAATTTGATGAAGTAAAGCTGTGCATTGGGACATTGCAGGCAAAGGGTGGTGAAAGACCTGGGACAGGAAGATGCTTGGCAGTCTCACAAGCCTATGGAGCTTCGGGGGATTGGATGAGAGGTAGAATGGAGAGTGGAGAAGGTGTGAGGCAGTAGGCGAGTTGGAAGAGTAGTCTCCACGGGAAGCTAATGAAGAGTTTCAATACTCTCTGCAGGTAAGGCAGGGGAGGAAGACTCCAGGATCCTTCTCAGTCTGCCCTGTAACTGGAGCTCCTGGGATGGAACTGTCAATCACATGGCGGGTACCTAGGGGTGAGACATGGGGGAGACCGCAGTGGCCTGAGGCTCTTTGTGGCCTCACCTCTGTGAGCCGGTGGGAATTCTGAGGCCGAGTCTCTCAGCCTGCTCAGCCTGCTCAGTGCTCGGCTGTGGTTGCTGTTGTTGGCCTGTCCTCTGCCCTAATGAACGGGGAGTGGATGTATTGACGTCATTGGTTTGTGTTCCATCTGTGCAGAAAGTTTGTACTTTATTAAATATGCATGTGCCTACCATTTCCAATGGGAGCTTTGCTCTCTTTTCCTTACCTGCCCTCAGGCCTGCCATAGACCTCACAGTCAGAAAGGAGAATTGATTCACGCCCTGATCAGAGTGGCCGATTCACTTCTCCAGCCTGGAGGACCTTCTGAGCAGGAGGATGTCTTCTTTGGTCCTGACCTTAAGGAACTTGCAAACGAGCAGCCAGCATTAGCATAAGCCAATGTGAGCAGGAAAGGGCAAGCAGACTGCTTCGGCCTGGAATATTCCTTCTCAAATAAGTGGAGTTCTAGAGAAGGGGCTGGCGTGGAGACATCTTGGGTTAAGCCACACTGGAGAGACACCTGGTTTTCAGAACTTGTCAGAGCCTGGACTCTAAGTGCACAGTGGAGTTCTAAGAGAAGGAAATGGGGGGGCAGCATGTGCCCCTATTCCTTGGCCTAGCGATTGTGTTACCCTCCCTCACCTGGAGAGACATCCCCCCCAACCCTGACACACAGAGCATTCTTCAGATGACGGGTACCAGGAGATGGGTACCCCATGTCTTTAGGTCACACTGTCAGGAAATGAGAAGTGTAATGAAAATGCACATGGGACCTACATGTACTCAAGAATTCCTTCTCTGAGATGGCCATGACCCCACAGTCAGTGTCAAGGACAACCAGGGCCCATCCCTTCAACCCATCCCAGCAGGACTCTAGGTATCCAGCTAGATAAGGTAAGGACTTGCTGAGTGAGGGTGATGATGGCCCCTGGAAATGTCCCAGTCCATCCCCAGGTCTGTAGTGTGGTTAAGATCTCATGAGAGCACCAGAACAGAAGCAGAGATAAACCCCCTTTCCAAGCTTTCTGTCATTGGCTCTCCAAAACCACAAATCAAAGGCACCTTGATTCCCACACAGGGAACATACTATGTTCTCAGCTTCAGTACACATATGAACACGTTACCCTAGCTGTCATTAACTGAGTCTCTGGTTCCCCAGAGAGGATTGTGGGCCCTGAGCAGACAAAGGAAGGTTGGAAACCAGATAGCCTCATTCTCAAAGCTGTTTCTTCCTCTCAGCAAAGTGGAAACCTGTACGTATCTGTTGCTCTTCCTGTTGCTGTGATGAAACACTTGACCAAAGCAGCTGAAGGGAGGAAGGGCTTATTTGGACTCGAGGTTTGCAGAGACTGTCCATCATGGCAGTGAAGGCATGGCAGCAGGAGTGTGGGACAGCTGGTCATGCTGCTGCACTGTCAGGAAGCAGAGGGATGGATGTGTGCCAGGGTGTTAGGGATGCTCTGCCCACATCAACTAACCCAATCTAGAGACTCCTGCACAGACATGACTGTGTATCCTAGGTGATTCCTGTGAAGTTGACAGTCGTTAGTAACCATCACATTGTCCAAAGAAGACTGACACCTGAGCAAGCAAGATGCTTCACCAGGTACAGGGGCGTGCTCTGCAATGATTAGAGCTCATGAAGGTGGACTCCACAAAGCTGTCCTCTGACCTCTGCAATGTCCTAGGACATACATGCTCATAGGCACATGTCATGCACACACGTGATAACACCAATTTTATATGTAAGTAATTTTAAAAATTAAGAATAAAAAGACGGTGGGCTTCTTTAACAAGCTCCATACCCATGGACCATCCATACCATTATGTCATGTTGGCTTCTCTGTCCATACAGGTGGAAGGCCATCCCGGAACTCAGAACATTCTCTAGAAAGGGGTCTAATGTGAGTCATCCTGTACTCTGGGTGCTGCTGTCCTCTTCTGTCTTTGAAATCTTCCTACTAGAACATGAGCCCTGTGAGACCAGGGGCTTTCTTTGGGCCTTATTGTATCTTCAATATGTCTGATCTATCCATCTATGTGTCATTTATCTATTAATCTGTCACCCACTTGTCATAGCATTGATTGTCACTTATATGTATATAATCTATCTTATCACCTACCTAGCTCACTATCATTAGTTTACCATCTATTATCTACCTAGATAGCTACCAATCATCTTTCATCAATACATCAATCACTTACCTATCAATCATCTATCTACCGATCTGTTATCTATGTCTATCATTTTTATATATTATTTATCATTATCTATCTATCATCTATCTATTCTCTCTCTCTCTCTCTCTCTCTCTCTCACACACACATATTATGCAGGTTGTTTTGTTTGTTTATCTTGTTTTTTTGTCCTGTTTTTTTCCCCTCCTTCACACAAGCCAGGGTCATCTGGTAAGAGGGAGACTCAGTTGAGAGATGATTCATCTGTTTGGCCTATGTACTGGCTGGTTTTGTGTGTCAACTTGACACGAGCTGGAGTTATCACAGAGAAGGTAGCCTCCGTTGAGGAAATGCCTCCATGAGATCCAGCTAGGAGGCATTTTCTCAGTTTGTGATCAAGAGGGGGAGGCCTAGCCCCTTGTGGGTGGTTCCATTCCCTAGGCTGGTAGTCTTGGGTTCTATAAGAAAGCAAGCTGAGCAAGCCAGAGGAAGCAAGCCAGTAAGAAACATCCCTCCATGGCCTCTGCATCAGCTCCTGCTTCCTGATCTGCTTGAGTTCCAGTCCTGACTTCCTTTAGTGATGAACAGCAATGTGGAAGAGAAAGCTGAATAAATCTGTTCCTCCCCAACTTGCTTCTTGGTCATGATGTTTGCGTAGGAATGGAAACCCTGACTAAGACAGCCTACCTGTAGGCAAGTCTATGAAGGCATCTATCTAATTAACAATTGATGTGGGAGGGCCTAGACCACTGTAGGTGGAGCCTCACACAGGTAGATGGTCCTGAGTTGTACAAAGAAAGACAGCTGAGCAACCCATACAGAGCAAGCCAGTAGACAACATTACTCCATGGTCTGTGCTTCAGTTCCTGCCTTGAGTTCTTGCTCTGACTTCACGATGGGCTGTAACCCAACGGTGAAGTAAACCTTTTCCTTCTCAGGTTGCTTTTGGGCACTGCAATAGAAATCAATCTGAGGCAGAAACCAGCACAAGGACCGTGGGTTATCACTGTGACAAACCTGACTACATTGTCTTTGGGAGTAGAGTGTTCTTCTCTTTTGAAATGAGAACTTTACAACTTAGTTTTTATTTTGCAGGAGCCCACACTTAAGGGACTTTGGACTTTTAGTGAGACTTTGAATGTTTTAAAGAGACTGAACTTCTAAAGATTTGAGACTTTTAAAAGTTGGAATGTGTTTTACACTGTGATGTTGATATTAACACGAGAAAGTATTTTAGTGTGTGTATCAAGTTGAGAAGGGTCCATTATGTTTGTTGTTTGTTTGTTTGCTTTCCATCAACTGATATAACCTAGGGTCATCGGAGGAAAGGGAACCTGAATTGAGATACTGTCACCATCACAGAAGACTCTGTAAAGTCTTTGTGGACATTTTCTTGAGTCCATTAATGTGGGTGAGTCCAGTCTACTGTGGGTGGTATTACCCCTAGGCCTGTGGACCTGGGTTGTAATAAGAAAGCAGGATGACTTCTTTTGAGTTGTTCATCAGAGTTGTGTAAGACTTTCCCAAAATATTAGAGGCTATTACATTGCCCTGGGTAACCTCCTGCCTTAGCCTTTCTATTGCTGTGAGGAGACAACATGACCACAGCAACTCTTATAAAGGAAAACATTTAATTGGGGACTGGCTTACAGTTCAGAAATTTAGTTCATTATCATCATGGTGGAACGCATGGCAGCACACAAGTAGCCATGGTACTGGAGAGGTAGCTGAGAGTTCTACATCTGGATCTACAGGCATTAGGAAGAGAGTGAAACCCTAGGCCTGGCTTAAAGTACTTACAACCTGAAAGCCCACTCCCAGTAACACACTTCTTCCTACAAAGCCACACCTACTCTACTCCAACAAAGTCCACCTCCCAAAAGTGCCACTCCTTGTGATCCTATGTGGGCCATTTTCATTCATACCATCGTATCCCCAATGTTGAAAGTAAATCTCTACAACTAAAGGCATTATGCACTTCAGACACGGGACCAACAGGACCTGAGCTGGATCTGACCTGACTGCTTCCTCTCTGAGAACAAGCGTTCATGGCATGGGAAGGCACCACGCAATCTTCCAGATGAGAGAAGCAACAATAGCCCTATCAAGCTATGAGGCACAACAATGACCAGCATGTCACAATAACCCCAAGCATTCAAGAGTGGCAAGCACTCTTGGTTATCAACCAATAGCTTTCAAACTGTACTTATGCCCACTCAAGAGGGAAATCATGCCTGATACTGTCTTAGTCAACTACCCAGGGCAAGTGAGCCATGGATCTTAAAAGAGAACTGGCAATCCCCACTTTACTAAACTAGTACAATCACTGACTATATCTTAAATAATTTTACTCACCAGATAAGTGAGTTCTCACCTTTTATCAGGGAAACTTCTCTTTGCAACAGATGGAGATCATTACTGAAAATTACAGCAGATCAAAATGCAGAGTTTCATAGCCCAATCTCAACTGGTAGATACATCTACAACACAACTCCCATAATGGAGCAGAGACTATTCTTGTGATTTAGTGGTAGAAAAGTATGTGGCTATCTTATGCCCTTGTAGAAAAGTATGTGGCTATCTTATGCCCTTGTCCTAAGAATTTGCCTGAGGTTAAATTAGAAAGTTAATGGATTAATTTCTTTGGCAGAGGAGATTTCTTTTTTTTTTTTTTTTTTTCATATTTTATTTACATTTCAAATGTTTCAGATCTCCCCTTTGGAACCTCCCCATTCCCTCCTCCTTCCCCCTGCCAATATGGGAATACTCTCCAACCCACCCTCCCACCCTCCCACCCACTCTCGTCCCTCCTCCTTGTCGTTCTCCTACACTGGGGGATCTAACACCCTCAGGCCCAAGGGCCTCTCCTCCCCCTGACGGATAACAAGACCCTCCGGCAGAGGAGATTTCAAAACAGATTAATATTGACTCTGTTGCAAGAATTATTAGTGGTCACTCTTATGCAAGTCTATAATGAAAGTGATCTAAAAGAAATACAAGACACAGAGTTTGAGGAGAAAAAGAACACCAAGAAATTTAACATTGGGGTCAAGGCTTACACAGAAAGACAGACAAGATCAGAAAAAAGCCAAATCTGCACAGGGATAGATGCCACCAGGGCAAGACACCACCCAGGTAAGCTTGTAAATTGCAAAAGTAAATGACCTAAGGAATTAGCAAAAGTTATTGCAATGTAATTCAAGGATCTATCCCAAACAGGCACATGAACTTGGCGGTGCTGTCCATGGGGTTCTGGCTTTGGACTCACAAAGAGACCATGAGTAAGTGGGTTGTAGAATTTTTCTACACGGTTAAAGGAAGACAATGAGGCCACTCTATGCATGACAAGGCAGATCCTGTATGAAGGGCTTGAAAAGGCAAACAGCCTTGGGAAGCCATTGAGTGAAGCCTGAGTTGCATTGGAGATCACAGGTATTAGAGGTGCAAGAGCTGTGGGGTTCCTGCTGAGGAGATCTGTGCACTGGGGGTGAACCAGCTCAAAGGAAAGATGGCAGCAAAGCAAGACAGAAGCTCTTTGACAGGACATAAAGTTAAAGGGTTTGACGTTTACCCTTCTGGGGTTTGGTGTTGCTTTTGGTCCAGTATTTCTGTGTTGTGTCTCCATTTAGCCCTTTGGCAATGATAATACATATGCTAGGCCACTGTATGCTTTAAGTATGTAATTTTGATTTTATAGGGAGTTACAGTTAAGAGCGAACTTTGAATCTCAGAAGAGACTTTGGACTTTTAAACAGTATAGAGACTTGTAAGACTGTGGGGGGATTTGGGGAGGCAAAATGAATGTATTTTGCACTGTCATGTGGCCATAATAACAGACAACAGAGGATAGAATTTGGTGGCTTGAGTGAGATGTCCCACACAAGTCTCAGGGATTTAAATGCTTGGTTCCCAGTTGGTGGCTCTTTGGGAAAAGTTAGAAGGTGTGGCCTTGTTGGAGGAGGTGTGCCATTGTGTGTGAGCTTAGTGGTTCATAAATCTCCCACAATCCCCAGTGTAGTATCTCTGCTTCCTGTTTGTGGGTTGAAATATGATCTCTCAACTGATTCTTCAGCACCTGCCTAATGCCCCCGTGTTTCCTGCCATGATGCCGATGGACTCATAACCCTTGAGCTGTAAACCTCAAATAAACCCTTCCTTCTATAACTTGCCTTGGTGGTGGTGTTTCATCACAGCGATAGTAAAAGCAACTAAGACAGAAATGCTACTACAGAAAGGGGAAAGCTCATAAGCCTTGCTTGACCTTAGACCAAGAACTAAAGGCAACTGAGAAATGCTGAGACAGAGAGAAATGGTCCTCCCCAGGGAAGAGCATCCGACTAGTGCAAATATACAAGTAGCATCATATAAACTGGGCAGGTGGTATTTATATACTTAGGAACACACACACACACACACACACACACACACACACACGCCAACAATTAAAGCAAAGGAGGCCATGGATTTGAAGACAGTAAGAGAGCATGGAGGGGTTGAGTAAGGGAAGGGGGAGTCAACGATGCAATTATATCTCCAAAAATATTTGAAACCCATGTAATTAAAACAAAGGAAAACTAGGCAAGCTGCGTCCTCCTCAGTCTCAGCTTTAGGTCCCACCTTGGCTTTTCATGTCGAGGGGCTGTACCTGAGAGGTGGAATAAACCCCCAGGCTGATTTCAGTCATGCTGCTTATCACAGTTATAGAGAGCAGACGAGGACACTCATCTATCTACTTCTCTACTGTCTGTCTGCTATGATCTGTCATCTACCTATTTGCCTATCATCTCCCGGCCATCTGAGTATCTACCATCCTTATCAACCTTCCTACTTATCATTAGCTACCTTCTCTCCTTTACCTACCTACCCCATCTCTATCTACCAATCACCTGTTAACTGTCACCTATCTGTCATCCATTTTCTACCAATACGGTACACCTGCTTGTCTTCTATATCCCGCGTCTGTTCTTGCCCACCATCTACCTAAGCAGCGCCCTTCTCTTACCACCCCAGCTGTCCATTTGCAATGCAAATGAGCCCCCTCTGAGCAGGCATCCTGTCACTTTCTGCTTCCCCCTGACAATCCATCACACTGCCCTCCTATTCAGCTCTTCGCTGCCCGTGTACCATGTGTCATGGGTGGGGTCATTTGTTCGGCCAGTTATCCTCAGGTTGCTTAGGGGGTTCCCCCCATTTTCTCAGATTTCTGAAGGACACAGCAATATCCCCCCTTCTCGTCTTTGAGAACATCTGTGGCTGGTCCTTCATTAGTCTTGAAGGCAAGGGTGCAAGGTCAAAGAGCGTGTGCCTTAAAAGCTTTGTTTTAACGGTTAAAGCAAACACTTTTTGGTGTTTGTTGTTTTGAGGCAGGATCTCACTATGAACCTCTGGCTGTCCTGGAACTCACTGTGTAGAGCAGGCTGGCTTCAAACTCACAGAGAGCTGCTGTCTGCCTTCACCTGCCCAGCGCTGGATTAAAGGTATGAGTCACATGTCTTCCTTAAAGCAGACACTGTGATGGACCTAAATGCTGGCTGGTAATTTCCATCAACTAACAGTGACATCTTTGGATTATCTGCACCTTGAGGGTTTTGTTTGTTTGAGGAACTGGGATTGAAATGGGAACTTTGATGAGAGTGGTAGAGATGGTCCATCTGCCTAGGTCACCATCCTTGTGTCCCTGAGTTTAGCCTGGAAAATGATTGATACCTAAAGCATCTCTTGCAAGTGGCATTCTTCCTGGTTTTCCTGTGGTGTGATGGCAATCTAGCATCCCTCTGGCTCCCTGGAGAGTCTCACCAGCATCTCATTTGAACTTTTGGGGGTCTTTTTACTCACACAAGACACTGTGGCTTCAGATCTCTCTTTGGCCTCTGGGGTCTGGGTCTGCTATAGGTCAGAGACTAACTCCCAGATACCCAAGGGTGGCCCATAAGAAGGACTGAGCCCCTTGTCTTGTTCACTTGTATTCCCACAGGTGTTCCTCCCACCCATAGATACTGCCTTTGGTGATCTTGGGAGGACAGTGAGTCCAGACTGTGAAGTTGGCCTGCAATCTGTGTGCCCCACATAGAAGGCAAGACATGGCACTCAGGACAGGTCGTCTTTGGAGGTTATTGTTACACCTCCTTCTCCTGCTCCTTCCAAAAGGCATCACCTGATATGTACCCTCAGCCCTGAGTGGTAACAGTAGACTTTCAGACAATGCACATAGGCTGGATGAATGATGCCAGTGTCAGCTGTTGGCCACTGTCGTCCTGGGGGCATTATATGTGCATTAAAAACAAAGGCTCAAGGGGCTGTGGAGATGACCCAGTGGCTGCTTCTAGAGGAACCCGGTTGGATTCCCAGCGCCATATGGCAGCTCATAATTGTCTGTAGCTCCAGTTCTAGGAGATCTGAAGTCCTCTTCTGGCTTCTGTAGGCATAGAGGTAGTTTGCAGACATACATGCAGGCAAAATACTCATATGTAAAAAATAAAGAATTCAGGTACCATTGAAGTAGGGAATAAAAGAGCTCGGATTATGTACATGGAACCAATGTAGTCACCAGACTCTTAGTGAGGAAAAGGCAGAAGCATGTAAGAGACAGAAAGGGGGGTGGGGAAAGAGAGACACAGACAAAGACAGAGAGACACAGAGAGACAAAGAAAGACAAAGGACAAAGACAGAGAGAGACAGAGAGACGGAGACAGACAGAGAGACAGAGAAATCGAGACACAGAGAGATTGGGAGCAAGTACTCTGCTAACTATACAGCTAGGGGCGGGGCTCTGAGCCAAGGCCTGTGGCAGCTCATCTCTGTCACCTCTCCCATACCACATCTTAGGACTTTTGGCTTCTAGGGGCGTAAGACAACCACTTCTCAGCCTGTTAGAGAAGATCAAGTGTGGACAGACAAAACTGTATTGTTCTGAGACACAATGTCTGGAGATTTGTTACAGAGAACTCATGTACAGAGAACTCATGCACACTCAGTCTATAAAGCACACCATTCTGAAGTACCTCAAGTGGGTTTCCTGGGGACTCTGAACATGGGGAAGGAGCTGGGAAGTTTGAGGGGAGACAAAGTCCCACCTAGGCCATTTGTATCATGTACCTGCTGGTCTCATGGTCTCAGTCAGCAGATCTGGCACTAGTGGCTAACTGGGTCAAGTGCTCTGTCCAACAAGCTTCTAGCTCCCTTTAGTGAGTTGGACAGGTCAAGGCCCTGGTGCTTTCTAAACAATGTGTGTATGGCGGGGGTACAGGGGATAAGGCCTCCTGTTTGCCTAGAGCAGCTTAGAGTCCAGCTTTGGAAAGCCAGGAGTACAGACTCTGGCCATCAGCCTTGTTCTCATTAGCAATGATCTGGCTGCCCCTGGTGAAATCAGCCAGCCCTGGGGTGGAAGGTGGGTAACTACCATCACCGACGAAACCATCGGCGATGGCTACCACCGTCCCCCCTGTCCTCCTTGGACCTCTTCTCTGTCTTAGCAGCCAGTGCAAACTTGTAGCTTTTCTTCTACCACATCGTTAGCTCCCAGGCATGTTGTAAGTTTTCTAACGGATCGGTTGTGTCTAAAACTTGTCTGAACACTGGTTCAGGGGGAGAGCTCGGTATGGATGGGGGAATTAGCATAAGTCTCTTGTTGCATCTGCAGACTCTGTGGCTTCCGGCCAGCCTCTGAGCTTGGCTTTGGGCAGCTGTAATCCTCCTTATGGGTCGTAGGGGGACATCCTGTCCCTCAGCTGTCTGGGAGTTGGCCAGGTCACATTTATCCTGATCCCTGATTCCCAGTGCCTGGCTCCCAGGATGTTCCTTCCAGATGTCGGCTGAGTGAAGAAAGCACTTGGGATGCACAGCTCCTGCCTCAGCTTGCTTACCTAAGGAACTGCAGACGGCCCACCCACCTGCTGCCGTCCTTACTGCCCCCCTCCTCCCAGGAGAGCTCTCTCCTTCAAGCTGCTCCCTGATGCCTAAATGTTGATACTTTTTGGAAGGTTTTTAAACTGCCATGTAAGTATTTTCGAAGAGTGTCTTTGGGAATCATGTGTTTGATTCTAGGAACCTATGCAGGTGTCTTTTATATTCCTTACCCCACAGGGACCACTGTCTTCCTTGCTATCCGGAGGCCACTGACAAAAGCAAATGGGCCACTTCCTGCCCATCTCCTGTGACATCTGGCTGGAGAAAGGGATGTGTGTGGGTGAATGGGAGAACAGAGTGAGTGCTGGGCTTTTCTGACTCTCAGATGATCTTGGAGAGGACATGGTCTCTGTTTTCTACCACACTCTCTGTGGACCAGCCCTTCTGCTAGAGATCCTTGGGTGTCTCCCAAAAGATGTTAGAGGTATGGGAGTGGTGTATGTGTGTGATATGTCTGTGGTGTGTGTGGTATGTATGTATGTATGTGGTGGTGGTGGTGGTGGTGGTGGTGTGTGTGTGATGTGTATGTGGTATATGTGTGTGTGGTATGTGGGGGTGGTGTCGCTCACAAAAGGTAGACAAACTTCTTTTGAACTAGACTTCTCAGCGCCTTTACTATGCTAATCTGTGGAATGGGAACATAGCTTAGCACTAGAGAAGTTGCCTGGCATGCCTGAGACCCTGGGTTCCACATCCATCATTGCAAGAGAAAAACTACCCTAAGAAGCTGTGTTGAGTACATGGAGGAGTGTGGATGACACCATTCTCTCTGGCATAGGGTCTGACTCATGAACAGTGACGCACACAGCAGTCTTAGGGAGGAAGGAGCTTTTTTCCAATCTCAGAGAAGACACAACTGATCCAAATGGCAGAGCTGTGCTGAGCCAGCCTGGCCACCAATTCACCCTTACTACATGTACTGCCACAGGAGCAGAGAAGACATGCATGACTTGCTCTGCATGGGCTTCTCCTTTTGGGGCAGCCTGGGTATTTACTGAGTGAGCCTTGCTTTCCTGGTTGTTAATGTCCATGAGTCTCTGCCAGCCAAGTGAAAGAGCACTGCCAGTTTGTATGCTCTCTTTTGTCTTTTGTGCCCACGAGGTCTGCGTTGTAGGCCTCTGTCCTTCTGAACGAGCCTATCAAGGGTTAATCCATGAGGTCGTTTGAAGACGAAGCTATTATCTTTGCTTAAAGGTTAATATGTTTTGCTGGCAGCGTGTGAGTGAAAATTTCAAGTTTTCTAAATTCTGCATGAGCCTGACGAAGGCCCCTCCCTCTGGGAAACAAGTCCGTGGAACACAAGCGTAGGAACCCTTACCAAAGAGAAGGCAACAGGGGAGCCAGGCCCCCAAAGGTGTCATTGCATACAGAGTGGTCCCTGGAGGTCTTGGAAAGTTGCCCCCCACTTCCAGATGCCTCTCCCCTCTTGTTGGTCATCCAGTCATACTGCCAGTCTCCCCTGCTTGCCCACTCCTGGCTAATATGCCCTTAGCTTGAGAGAAAGCAAAAGATAAAACTAAACCTCAATTCCAAACTCCGTTCGACACCCACCCTGGTTCCATCCATCATGGACCGGAAGTGACCCTGTGTGGCTCAGTCACATCCCTTCTGGGCCCCTTTCCTGTGGACAAGAGGCCTGCACCAAGCCAGTTCCAAAGCAGGGCTACTTTAGGCCTGGGTGTTCAGTACCTGCTATGTTCATCCTGCCCTGTCCGTAACATGGCCGCCTTCAGCTCTTGATTATCTTCAATTCCAGCACTGGACACTTAAAGTACCCCGCTGGCTTCATCAGACCTGCACCTACTTTTTTGAATAAAGTTTTATTGGCACACAAACCCAGCATGCCTACTCATTTACATATGTTTTGAGGTTGTTTTATGCTACAAGGGCAGTTGAGTAGTTTTCCACGGACCCTCTGGTTGCAAAGCCAAGGGGTCTTACAACCTGATGCTGGACAGAACAAGTGGATCACTGCTGTGTCACTGCCTTCACTTGCTCAACATCTCAGGCAGTTCAACAGCGTCCCAGTGCTGTGGGTGTTCCAGAGTATCAAGTCAGCCGAGGGTCTGTCCACAGTGAGCTTGCTCTTTAGTTCTAAAATGTGTTTGGGAGGGTCTAGCACACACAGAGGAGGGAATGGAGCCCCTGGGTCAAAAACAGTCTGCTGTGGGAACCCAAAATAGCCATGTAGCTGAGATCCAGGAAGAGGGCTGCAGAGGTGTGAACCAATTGGCACTGATTCACAAAGTCAGCTGAGGAGGAAGGCTTGTGCATATCCTTGAATGCTGAGAGAAGAAAAGCAGGGTGTGTGTGTGTGTGTGTGTGTGTGTGTGTGTGTATGTGTGTGTGTGTTAGTGTATGTGTGTGTTAGTGTGTTTGTGTGTTAGTGTGTGTGTTTGTGTTTGTGTGTGTATGTGTGTGTATGTTAGTGTGTGTGTATGTTTGTGTGTGTGTTTCTGTGTGTTTGTGTGTGTGTTAGTGTATGTTTGTGTGTGTTAGTGTGTGTTTGTGTTTATGTTTGTGTGTGTGTATGCTTGTGTATGTGTGTGTGTTTGTGTATATTTGTGTGTATATATGAGTGTGTTTGTGTGTGTATGTGTTTGTGTGTGTGTGTTTCTGTGTGTATGTGTGTGTTTGGGGGGTCATTTTCATAGTCAAGCACATACCTAGGAAAGGGAGGGGCTAGAAGTTTTACTTCTTATCTCATTTTCTAATTCCCCCCCTATACTAACAGGATAGACCTGTACATATGACACCCAAAATAAAGACTCAGCTTCCCTTGCAGCTACTTTGGGTGATGTGTAGATTTGGGCCAAAGTGATGGGAACACTATATGAGCAAAGAGAGGTGGCAAGCGCTCTCCTGTCCCTTTAGTCCCTCTCTGGAGTACAGATGTAGTGTTAAAGCTAGGGGCAGCCATTTTGTATGGTGACTTGTCCTGAGCTGGCTACAGAAGAATGAAGTGATTGGGGAGGGGGCGGGGGGGAGGAAGCCAGGGAACAAGGTCTCTGAAGACTGTGTAGATGTCCCAGCGGTCTGTGAGGTGAAAACCATGATTTCTGTGTTATTAAGACCTTAGTTACTTTGGGTAGATTGTAGCAGCCAAATCTGTAATATGAGAAACCCATAAAGCCCTTGGTATAAACACAAAACCTAAATAAAGACAGTGTTGCTATGTATGAAACGCCACTTGGAAGTTCTGGGGCCTTCTCCTCCTAGCAGGCAGCACAGTCACACACACACACACACACACACACACACACACACACACACACGAAGAGCCCTTTTCCCACTGTGCCAGACTCCTGCTCCCATCAGGGCTGGGACGGAGGAGGGACTGACTGAGGGGAAATGGCAGAACTCATTTAGAGGCGAGTGGAGAGTCCCAGCCTCCACAGCCCCTAACCTTCACCTCAGCCTCCTTCTTCTTCACAGATGGGACCAATATGTAAGGAACCCCAGGTCAGCCCCTGTGCGAGGGGCCACTGACAGCAAGAGCCTGGAAAAGGCTGCAGATAGGCATACCAGGATGTCAGCAGAATAATTCACGAGGCTCCCCTGGCCCCTGTGGAGAGGGCGCGGGGCAGGACTGCTTCTCAATGATCTCAGCCTCCCTCCCAGCCTTTCCCAGAAAATCACAGGAGCGCGGCCAGTGAGGGGCCTGCAGCCGAGGCCCCTCCAATGTAATCAGCCATAATAACTTAATAGCCTGAAGTTGGGGTCTCCTTCTGCCGCCCAGCGCCTTCGCCCTTAGCAGCCTGGCTGATCTGAGGAGCCTCCCTCCCAGCCTGCCCTCCCAGCCTGCCCTCCCCAACAATTAGCTCCCTCTCTCAGGGATAAGTCTGCGGCCTGCCTCTCTGCTTCACTGGAAGCATGGGACTTGCTTCTGGTTCCCACTCACACCAGTATCCCAGCACAGACTAGAATGCTAACACAGGAAAGGTTATGCTAACCCACAGCCAGTTGTACCCAGGGCAACGGGAGAAGGTGCCTCGGTGAGCCAGGAAGGCCTCCACTGGGGAGGGGATTCAGTATGCAGTATTTCATGTTGGATTAAGTGTACTGTGCCGTTGAACACTGGGGCTGGAGCTGGAAAACAAATGTTCAGATGTCTTGGTGGGTGACCTCCAAGCTTCCATGGGCCCCTTGCTCCTCTCATGATTCAAACTTGTTGGCTTAGGGATGCAGCTGGGATTCTATGATCTGTTCACAGCTCTCCCAGGCAGCCAAGGTTCCGCTCTGGAGCCAGCACACTGACACATTGGGAATGGAAGCCCACGTTTCCATTTGGCTGGGCAGAGAACCATGTCTGAGCTCATCTTCCCAGGAGCTCCATCTCCTAGGCAAGGGGAGGAGGGAAAAGGGATCTGCTACATGTCAAGCACATGAAGGCCATTACTTCAGAAAAAGCTTGTTCTTCAGGGGACAAGACAAAGGTCTTTCTGTTTCTATGCATAGTTCTCCCTTTCCCTCCTTCCTCTCTCTTTCTCTCTCTCCCTCCCTCTCTCTCACTTTCCCTCTTGTATGTGCATATGTGTGTGTACATATATGTATACATGTGTATGAATGTGTGTATGTATGCATCTGTGTGAGCATATGTGTGTGTATGTATATTTTTATATATGTGAATGTATGTGTGTGTGTGTGTGTGTGTGTGTGTGTGTGTGTTGTAGGCCAGAGAATAACCTTGGGTACCATCTTCAGAAACAGGCTCTCAGGAAACCAGTTAAGCTAGACTGATGGCCAGCAAACCCCTAATACTCTCTTGTCTTCACCTCCCCAGCACTGAGGTGACAGTTGTGCCTGGCATTACAAACAGAACCATCCTCCCAGCCCAAATAGACCACCCAGCTTTTGGCAGCCTACATATTCATTCATTCATTCATTCAAACAACCAAGTCTCTGAGCAAACCTAATGGAATCCTTAAAAGCGTTTAAAACTTATATTCAAAATAAAGTCTGTGCCCAACCCAGGCGTCAGGACCCTCCTCGCAGACGCTGGCCTCCTAAACCCACGGGATATGCTGGAAGTGATGGAGGCCATTTCTAAACCCAGGGCTTCTGTTTTGGTCTTTGTGTGGCTTCTCTCATGGCTCATCACTGAGAGGCCCAGGTGGTAAGGAGCGGCTGTCTGTCAGTCAACAGACCCTCCTCTCTCCTCTTCTCTGACCCAAGGGTTTGGGATGAGGCCTGAGAACTCCCCCTGACCAACAGGTTTTGGTAGGTCCCCAGTGACCTACTGGGGACTGTTCTGAGCACCCTGTCTCTAGGCAGTCTGGTCCCCTATTCAATGTCTCAGCAGGACATGGGCGGTGATGAAGATGTCTTTTCTCCTGTTCTATGTCTCTCACAGCTGGCCCTGTCCTTCTTTGTCAAAGCAGGAAAAACAAGCAGATGACCTAGTTCTCGCCCTGAGAGCTCAGAGCCTGCTGTGCCCCATGGGAAGCCAGCAGTCAGGAGAAGGCTAGGCAGAACCCCAGGCTGAAGCTTCAACTGTCAATGGGCCCAGCTGGGTGCAGAAAGCGCTGGTGGCTTCTCTATTCTTTCAAATCCTACCTCTGAGGCCACCTGAGGACTGTTATGTCTATGGCTGGTCCAAATTCAATCTCCAAAGAACAAATTGTCTGGTTTCTGGGGCATCTTCCAGATGTAGGAAGCAAAGACCTTTAGGATACCACCATGAGATGGGCTTTTAGGCAGGTGTGGAGGTACAAGTCTATGATCCCAGCACTGGGGAAACTGAGGCAGAAGAGTGGCCAGTTTTAGGTCAGCGTGGGCTAGGAAATGGCCATCCCTTATCTCAAAAGTAAACGGTTTATTGTAAACCAATTCATGACATCTAAATTATGGAACCAACACAGGCACTCAGCAGCAGAAGGAAACATAAAGAAAATCTGTTTTGTGCACACACTCAAGGTTTTTTCCCCACTCAGGAGACATGACAGAAGAACGAAGTCCTGTCATTTACAGGAAAATAGATGCAGCTGGCGATGATCATGTCAAGCAAATTAAGCCAGTCCCAGAAAGACAAATCTCATGTTTTCTCTCATTCGTGAGTACTAGAGTTTACAGATAGATAAAGCCACATAGGTCATGGAAGTAGGTGTGACCCATAGAGAGAGACCCAGGGGGTTAGTGGAGGAGAAAAGAGAGGGTGGAGGGCATGGGGGAATGTGCTCAAAGTACATCATACACTTGCTTGAAGATGGCCTTACTTAGCCCTGTATAGTAAAAATAAACTTTCAAAAGAAAAATGGGGTTTTTAGCTGGGAAACGTGGGGCTTGTTTGGGGCCTCATCAATCTGGCCATGTTGGGAGTACTGCCCCAGCGATCCGTCCTCAGACCCCCACTCCTCCCTCCTCTCCTTCCCTCCACTCCTTCTCTTCCCTCCCTCCCTCCCTCCCCCCTCTCCCCTTCCCCCGTCTTTCTCTTTATGGAATAGTCTTACTGACAGGCAATTTACATACTCTCAGGCCTACCCATTTGAACTTGCAGGAGTCGATGGTTTTTAATATATTTGCAGATCTTTGCACCCCATCACTACAGTCAGCTTTAATACATTTTCATCACCTCCAAAAAGAAGAAGAAGAAGAAGAAGAAGAAGAAGAAGAAGAAGAAGAAGAA
>JADRCH010000816.1:63436-198991 GCA_019843965.1 Rhynchomys soricoides
TACTATGTATCCTAGGCGGTCTCTAACCTGCATCTTACTATGTATCCTAGGCGGTCTCTAACCTGCATCTTACTATGTATCCTAGGTGGTCTCTAACCTGCATCTTACTATGTATCCTAGGCCGGTCTCTAACCTGCAGTCCCGTCTCATTCTTCCAAGTGCTGGGATCTGAGGACTGTGCCACCACACTTAATTGGGTCAGAGGTTTTTAACTTTGAAGAGATCTAAATTTGTGTCTTCTCTTTTTCATCTCATACTTGTGACATTTTCTTGGGCAGCCTTTGGCCAAACCAAGTTAAAGGATCTTAGCATTCAGTCCCTGATTTTCAGCTGACCTTGTAAATGGTGTGAGGCAGGGACCCGTGGTCCCTGTACCCCATTGCCTGTTGAATAAACTACCCTTTCCTCGTGGGAGGATCTCAGTGCTCTTCTTAAAACATTGATCTAAGGCCAGGTTGAGTAAGTCTTAAGTTATTTAAAATTGACCCTTTGTAGACTTGTATGGATCTTGACTGACTACTACAAGCAAGGTAAGAAACTTGAGCAAGGTAAGGTCTCCACTAAAAGTCTTCTTCCAGCCCCTTGCACCCAAGCTCATTCTGGTCCCCAGATCCTGGGTCCTAAAATCTAGTGTTTTCTATCATCATATTTTTGCCCTCTCTGGAGTGACATAGCAACAGAATCATGGCGCACGGGTTCTGAGTCCGCTTTGTTCACTGAACGGAAGGCATCTGAAGTCCATGTGTGTCTGTGTCTTAGAACTCACGCTCTTTTGGTCATAGCGGTATCTTCTGTAAGGACATGCTAGGATTGGCTAGCAACGTTTGGTTAATTTCCAGACTGGACAATTAAACCGAGACTTTTAAAAGCAAGGATGTATTTGTTGGTTAATGTTGTCACCTGGATGGAAAGTAGACTCCCTCAGGAAATACACCTCTGGGCGTGTCTGTGAGGGGATTTCCAGAGAGCTTTCACTGAAAAGGAAGCCCCAGAGCTCCATGGGCTGGGATTCTGGACTGAATGCAGAGGTGGCATGGACGTCAGCTTTCTCTGCTTCCTGACCACTGACACAGTACAACCTGCCACCATGGCTTTGCTGCCAGGATGGACTGCACTTTCAAACCCATCTTTTGCAGACTGCCAGGGTCAGATGTTCTTCACAGGAAATGTTAGTAATAAAACTCTTAGGTTTGAGCAGTGGTTTTCATTTATCTCTAGCAAGTACCTGTGGGTGGGTTTGCTGGCTTGTGAGATTCATGCATTTACAGGAAGCTGCCAAACTGTCTTCCAAATGCCTTCACTATTTTATATTTGCACTTGCAGCAAATGATTGTTCCTGATGGCTCTACTTCTTTGTCAGCCCTGCGTTATCAGATTTAAATTATTTTGTCCAATTCTAATAGGCAGATATATCTCAATATAGTTTTAATTTGGATTTCTCAAATGACTAATGATACAAAGCATATGTTTATTGTCTATTCATGTATCTTTTGTGAGATGCTGGTTCAAATCTCCAGTTCATTTCCTCCGGTTGTTTATTTTGATTACTGTGCTGAGACTTCCTCATACGTTCTGGACATCTGTACTATTAGGTATGTACCTGGCTGTCATTTCCTCCCAATCCTGGCTAGAAGTATTAATTGTCTACCGCCACAAAACAAATCGCTCCCAAACCTAGCAATTAAAATGATACACATTTATTATCACACCCAGTTTCTGGGGATTGTGCATCAGACACAGCTCTGCTGGAGTGGGGATGGGGAGCCCTGGTTTGGGATCTCTTGGGAGTTTTCTGGGTTTCAGATGGGTTTGCTGTTGCCTGAAGACCCTGGGGATGGAGGCTCTTTCACATGTCTACATATCCCCTGCTGGCTGTTGGCAGGAGGCTCCTGTCCTCCTGGGGGACCCTGCAAGGACCCACCTGAGCACCCCCACAGCAAGGCTGCTGGCTCTTCCTGTGAGAGGGGCTTCTGTTTGTTTGTTTGTTTTTTTACTAAAGTCTTGTAGAACTGAGGTATACTGTATGACTTCCACTCAAGTCTCACATAGTCATTCGACAAACGCCTACTCGGGGCAGCCCTCTGGGGAGGAGAAAATGGAGGCTGTGTGTCAATAAGGGCAGGAAGCTCTGGGGCCCATCTTCGCGTCTGACAACTTCCATTTGTATGTTCATTTTCTTGTGTGCCCACCCCTGATCATTTGACCCCTCTTTTGAACATGTTTCCTTGTCTGGAAGAGGATGCCCACACCTGTTCAGGAGGTGACCTGAAAACACAACAGGCATTTGCCTCAGGTCCCTGAGTCTGGCTTTCCTCTGGGGACTGTTCAGCTCTGCTACACTGACCTCACTCCTCAGCCCTTTAGCCTCTCATTAGCTCATTCCCTGAGAAGTTTCTCTAGCCCATAGTAATTATCAGAACAATACTGGGACCCTCCAGGATGGCCCACATTCATGGACACAAGGTTCACAGCCACTGGACGCAGGGCAATCCTGGGGGTTTGGGGAGAGCAATGATTGCTCTATCTGCCCACATTAGGATACTAAAGTAGTGCCATGAGGCTCAGTGAGGTCTCCTAGCAGCTCAAAGTGGGTATTCTGGCCACATAGGGCCCCTCTCAGTGCCAGGAGAGATATGATTCTGCTCCCCTCAGCCCTGAGCAGGCAGGGTGGTGCTGGGAGGGTGTCCATGCTCCATGTTACTAGAGAGACAACCGTTGGTACTCCAGTGTCCTTCCAGGAGAAACCCCCGTGACCCCAGCATCTTCCATGCATCAGACCCAGTGCAGCCTCTACCACTGGATGGGTACCTGGTCAGGGATGTGCTGTGCATTATGGGCAATTAAATTTCATACAAGATAATATGGGGTGGGATGGGGTGAGGTGAGGTGGGAATAGGGGTGAAGGAAGCTTAATTAGATTCCTTCAGAACCTGAGGGTCCTTTGAGATGAAGCAGCCAGAGAGCTGTAGACTATTATGTGTGTGGGCCTACTTGCATGTGTGTGTTTACTTTCCCAGAAATGGACCAGCCTTCAGGCTGCAGTGAACATAACCCATAGCTGCCTACCGCCCCTGAGAAGGCATCTGTCTTGGCTCCCTGCAGCCCCAGCTCCCTGCTCTGCTGACCATATGGCCACCGAGGGCGGGAAGCAGGACCCCTCACACTCCCAGGGAGGGCTGTTTCCCGCTCAGCAGATGCCAGGTGTTTACATCTAAGCCCAGATGGCCCCAGTCTACCGGGAAGCCTCCCTGCCTGGGGCGCAAGCTCTCCCTAGGACTTTAATGCCTCCTGGGCCTTCTCCACCAGCTCTCTGAGGGAGTTTCTATAACATGTTCTCTGAGTTGCTGTTCTCCACCTGCGTGAGCCGGTAAGCCTGGTCACACTAGTATGGATTCCCAGAAGGGGGAGACCTCCCTTGTATCTTCATGCAGAGCCAAGTACCTCATGGTGGTGGCTGCTCAGCTGGGAGGCATAAGGATCTGTCCAGCTAGAACTCCTGTGCATACCCACAAGCCACTGGGAGAGGTTTTGTTCTCTAGGGAGAGAGAACATCATCTGGAGAACGAAGCAAGTAAACACAAAATGTTAGCCCTATCCCAGCTTCTGATAAATGCAAAGAACCCTGGTGTAAGTATATCCCCCCCAAACATTGGGATATACTCACACCACCACACTTGTTCATCTGCAATGCAAATGAACCAATCTTCTGCATTTTCATTTGCTAATCTATACAGGGGAAGGCAGCTGCAGTTCAGGTTAGGAGTCAGCAAACGAGTGGGTCAACCCCAGAAGGATGTGTTTTGAACCCCTTCCCTGGATAGTGAGAGGCACAGGGAACTTTATCCATGCTCAAAACATGTTGATTCCCTGTGGGCTCGAAGTCAGACTGAGAGAGAATAGAGGATCAGGCCATTCCTCATCTCCTGTTTGCACAATGTGACACAGGTCTGGAGTAAAATACTACATGTGGGTTCTTCCTGGAAGTTCTGGGTCCCGGTTTTAGCCCGAGATGCAGGTAAGACTGTTGGCTTCAAGACCTGTCTGCTCTAATCTGGCCATCTTCACGTTTCCTACAGAGGTAGGTGGAATGGAGGGGGGAGTATGCTGTGTTCTGCTTCCTGGGGAGATGGGGATAAGTATCTGTTCACCTCAGATAGAACAAACAAAAGAACTGATTCTACTCGTGTCTAGCTTGGTGAGCCAATGAGTTTATTGGAGCTTTGGTTGAACCAAAGGCAGTTCCATCACTGAGAAGCCCACGAGAGGGCTTTGATCACCTTCCAAGCTGTGTTCCTGCAGCTCCTCGCTCAACTTGAAGGCAGCTCTACCAAAGAGTCTCCTCTTTCAAGCAATTGTTACTACTTATAGGACCTTGGGGAGAGCCTTGCACACCCTGTGAGCTTCAGGAGAATCTCAAGACTCCTCCTTTTATCTGCTTTCTTGGACGTAGATGCCTCCCACCTATATGAGAACACGCAGCTACATGATGTGGCTGCCCCTCGCTCCTGACAAAGACAAGTTGAAATGTCATGTGGGAACAAGAATTATGAGTGATCAGAGGGGACTAACTAGAAGCACTTTCCTCTGCAGGGGTGTCACAGGTCACCTGCTTCAGTCAGCACAAATGAGCCCCCTTTTCACCCCTTCTCTGGCTACTACAAGGGCATACTGGGGCCACTCTGGTATCCCTGTGTACCTTGTACATTTATCTACTTCCTTCCAAGAGATTCTGTAAGTCAGACTGTGATTTCTGATACATTCTGCTGTGAATTAGATTATCCACCAGCTTCCTCTAGGACCCTGTGGATTGCTACCCGGCACTTCTGTCTCCTAGGTGATATTCCTCTGCCAGTCTTTTGAAGGCCTGCTTGACACCCTTTACAAGCATGAGCACAAGCCACAGGGAACAGACCCATCTGTCTTTGGAAGGCACGTTTGATGCCTCAGAGTCCTTCACAACTATGAATACAAGCCACAGGGAACAAATCCAAAGATGCAATCTGGCCCGAAGTCACCCGCTCTTCAAATGGATAAGCAGAAGCATGGCTTGGACAGCTGCCTCCAGTGAATTTGGTTTATGGAGGTCCACCACCAAAAGATCAGTTAAAAAAAAAACTGAACAAACCCAGGGAACATTTAAGAGCTTAATTTTTCTACCTGCAAAGGTGCAGTCTTTCTTTGAGTGAGTCTATTTGGCTGGACAAATGACCAGGATCTCAGGGACTTCATCTCAAAGAAAATTCCTCTCTGAATAATACCAGCATTGTACTGAGTTTGCTAAGCACTTTCACACATGGGTTTGCTGTGTCCTTCGGGGGACCCCAGTGACAGTTTTGCATTAAAATGTGCCTTTCTTTAAATCACAGCTTGCATAGTAATTGAGACCAGTAAAAACCATTGCAAATGGCCAATCGTGGACTTGTTAGGTGAGCCACAAGAACGACTCAACCGGCTACAAACAGCACTAATGGCAGAGGTACAGCCCAGCCGGTCCCAGCCAGCACAATGGCCAGTCATGACCCCCACCAGGGTCAGAGATGTTAAAGGTCTCACTCAAGATCACCCAGAGTCCTCCGGATCAGTGTCACCCACTCTAGGAGGACATCGCTAAGACTTGGCACCTCTTGCCCTTTCCTAGCTGCTCCTGCACTGGCTACTTGCATCTTCCATTTGTATCTAAGGTTTCCCAGTTCGTCCAGCTCCTTCTGCTCCTCTACAGTCCAGATAGGGGCTATCTACCAGCCTGAGGCCTGACTGTGGTGGTCCCAAAGCCCTGCCTACTTCCTGGCAGGGAGCCCTCTACACTTCCTCTAAGATGGGAGAGCTTGCCCGGCAGCCTGATAAACGGAAGCAATATAATTGGATCTGATAAGCTAACAAAGCAACCTATTTGCACTAAGAACCACTCACAGGATACAGGAGATAGAAGCAAAGAAGCTCTTTTGCTTGGACCAGGCCGCACCCACGTTGGGTATTCTTAGAGGTCACTTGTATTAGTCATGGAGGCAAAGTTAAAACTGGGAAGGACACTGCAAACACCTGGCTTCCTGTCTGGGAGTACCCTTTATCCATCCGCTCTGGAATCTTCCTGAGTCAACAGAGTCCCAGCAGAAGAGTCACCTGCTTTAGGTGTTAGACCCAGGCAATTCTTTCGGAGGAAGGGCAATGGGCCTTTGGGGGTGGGGAGAGTGCACATGTCCTTATTGTTTCTGTCTCCTACTGTGCTTCCTACTTCCTTGCTGCACAGTGCCAGTCAAGGGCCCTCAACCACAAAGGTCACTACTAGGTTCCAGGATCGCAAGGCTATTCTGGGAAAATCTCTTCCGTGAAATCTCTGCAACTTTGGGCAACCTCTTTGGCTACAGATTCCCCAGAACTCTGAAGCCCCAGATTAGGAATTGTGAGCTTGGCATACATAGTTCCCGAAACACAGCTGGTCACAGGTGATTCCCACCTGGTTCCTAAGGATCACTTCCCACAGGTCAGTGCACACAGACAGACAGACACACATACACACACTTGACTTGGGGATGGCCTCATGTCCAAAGATATATACTGTAGTGCATATGTGACCCATCTGTGTCAGAAGACTGACTTGTCCCTTGTCATCATGATGGGCTTGATTGGAGATGGACCCATTGCCAATCATGTGACATCTTCGAATCACAGTGCCAAGGGCCACAGCATCAACTCCTAGGTTGTCCATAAGAGAGTGAAGCTTACATGGAAGAGCCTAGACTCTGAGTGGGGGCCATGGCATCCCTTTGGGGTAGAATCTATTTCTGCTGAGGGGCACAAACTTTTTCTATGTATAACCAGTCTGGGGCCATCTTAAAACAAGTGCATAGTGTATCTGGTGGGGAGAAAAGTCAATGAAGTCTTCTTGCAGGGACAGGAAGGTCAAAATATATAGCGCACTGGGTGGACTGTGACAGCTAGAGACCCTCAGTTGCTTTGCTGTTACTGCTTCCTGCAGCAAATGGAGTAGAGGAAAGGTTAAAGCCTTGGCAGTTAGAGTTGTGTGCTGGAGGTCAAAGCTGCCTCTTCCTATCTGTAGAGGAGCTGGTGTGTGTGGTGTACACTTGGTGAGTTCAGTAAGTGTGAGCGATTACTGGTATTTATTACTGGAATTATTTCGAGTGTGCCCAGTGAGTTAGGAATCAGTGATCTATCCTCTATGTATTGATCTGGGCCTGTCTGTCCCTGCAGAAAGGTAAGGGAGCCACGTGGACTCACCTCCCTATGTTAACAGGCTCCATCTTGTGTGGATCTTGTACAGTAACCACAGGGGCTCTGAGTGAGTCATCATGCTCTGAGGAGGGTGTTTCACAGCTAGGAAAGAAGTGAGTAGGCTTCACCTCACAGAGAACTCTGGAGCTTATTCTCATTCTGGGATGTCATGGCCTGCGGGAGGACAGAAGCACACCATGGAGTCCGTGTTCTTTGAAGGGGGCCTTGAAGGACAGAAGAATTTGTCGGAAAGAGAAAGGGAGGATCAGAGGCTCAGCACGTCCCTTCCTTTACTGACTATAAACTTATCTCCCACTGTGGGCTGGGCCTCATGACTCCCGAAGGCACATAGGTGGGGTTGTCACATTGTCTATTTCTCTCTCTGGCCAGGGGAACCTAGTAAAGCTTGTTTTTTTTTTTTTTTTTTTTTAATGTGGTGGGGTTTCTTTAGCTGTTCTGAGCAGTCCCTAACTCACCAGGCAGCTTGTGTTTGTAGTGCAGCCATGCAAATCAGGGGTGAGGACAGTGGACATTTATGACTGACTGGGCACACACAGAAGCAGGCAGCACCTCTGCAGCCATTAAATATAATGGTCTGTGTGGCTCACCTCTAATTGCTGTGGCTTGATTGTGTAGAAAGTCCCCTCCTGGGCCCAACCAAGTCTGCCCAGGTGGTACCGCCCTCTAGAGATGTTGACATCAGGACATTTCTGTCTGGGTAACACAAGCTTAGCCACTGTTGGGAGAGAAGCTCTGGCTGTTCCTCCAGTGTGTGACTGATCCATTTTCATTTGATGGGTTTCTGATTTCCTCACAAAACCAAACCAAACCAAAACAACAACAGTTCTGCTTGCAAATATTCCATGAGAGGTCTCAATCCTTCGTCTCCATCAAGGGCTGGGATGCTGAGGGTATGGGACACATGCCACCTCCAGGAAATTCAATTTGGGTAGTACATGTCATCCTATCCATGGTGCCTACCTGGACCCCAGCCAAGTTCTGTAGTTGCTGTCATTTACAAAGGTCTCCTCTGCCCTCTCTGCTTCTCACTAAGGACTTGGACATTTTCTGGCTGGCTGGCATACCTTCTCCAGTTACAGCTTCTCTGTACTGTGGGTTTATTTATTTTGTGCGGGCAGGGGTTGGGGAGTACAGGGAGGGTTTTCTTTTTCATGTTTCATTAAACTACAACTGCTGTGTTTTGAAAAGCGGTACCTTGAACAAGTCAGCGAAGCAAACAGCTCTCTCTGCCTGTTAGGAAGTAGGAAAATGAAGGCCGCCGTGGGGAGCCTCGAGCCGTGGAGCTGAAGGCTTGGTAGGAGTTGGACTGAGGTGGCACGACTCACTAATTGTATTTCGGGATCTGTCTGGTCCCAGCATGGGGCCTGGAACTTGAGATGAGGCCTGGCTGCTGTTCCCAAGTTGAGACATGTCTTCCTTGGCTGGGCCGCTGGAGGTGGGGTGGGCTGAACAATGCTCTCTCCAAGGGCAGCATTACAGTGGTCACCCCAGCCACTCAATATGCACCCCAAAGTCTGGGTCCTACGGGCACTGAAGAGAATGTTAAGAGTGGGCACAGAGCCTACCTGTCCAGCCCAGGGTGTCACTGAAAGAGGTACACATTGAAGAACATGGCCAGGAGCTTCCCACTCCTGAGCAGGAAATGAATTCTAGGGCGAGTCCCAGGCCAATTCAGAGGCAACTTCCCAAATAACTTGTCCCAATCTTTGGTGTCCAGACAGACTCAAACTGCCCGTTTTTGTCCTTGGGGGCAAAACCGTTGCGGTCCATGCTGTAGTTTGTTCCCATACCTGAAGACCAGGAGCATATGTCATTAGCTATGGGTCAGAGTCCCTTGGCCTCCTAGCCTCCAGGCCTCTGCGAGTCTCAGTCTCCCCATCTCACAGCAGATCCTTGCCACAGTTCTCTGTTCCTCTCTTGAACACCTTCAGGCCAAATGTTGATCTCTGTACACAGAACACTCAAGCCTGTCTTACTCAGGGGCCCAGACCCCTAGCAGATGGCCAGATAGTTTCATGTAGCAGAGTAGAGCTGCCCTGGTGTCCTATTCCCCCACTGACCAAACTAAAGTTAAAAAGCCTTTCATTCCCCCGTGTTAATTTTCAACCAGTGTTTACCAGTTTCTAATAGGTTTGCTGTACTAGGCCCCCTAAGGAACCACAGGGAGTCGATCCCAGCACCACCCCGGACCATCAGGGAAAGGAAGCACACACAATTAAAGGTGCGCACATGTAAACATGTAATTACAGATGTGAGCTGAGCCATGAAGGAAAGAGGATGTTGCCGTGCGTGTTGAAGACTACCTGCTGGACAAGGCACTTGGAAGAGGCTGAATTTTCCCTAAGACTCAAGATGGGCCACCTCCTTTCCCTTTCCTTTCTTTAAAAGAAAACAAGACACAACCGTTTGTCTAGGCTGACTTTGAACTCAAGATCCTTCTCTCTCACTCTCCAGAACGCTTAGATTACTGATGCGCCTCACCATGCCAGTTCATAGACCACAGTTTCTTCATACCTATAAGAAGTATAGCAAGCACTGTATACAGTACGACTCGGGAAGCATTGACAGGGCGGCTGGGCATCGCCCAGATGTGTGCTGCAGTCATCTCCACTTTGCAGAAAAGGAATCCGAGACACGGGGAATCTGGGAATCGCAGTTAACTTCATGACCTCCTACCTGGATGGAAGCCAGAGAACCATGGTGACTTTACATCCCCAGACGGGGGCCAGCTGTGACTTGATGGCTTCCTACTGGTGGCAAGAAGGTTCTGAGATGCCCCTGAGGTCCTCCACAATTCTATTTTCCTCCTTTCCAGCTGCCAGAATGAGGCCTGAGGCTTTAGATTCCCAAGCCAGTGACATCATCCAAGACCTGTCCAGCTGGCAGTGGACAGGCGGGGCTGGCTACACCAGCACCCTTCCAGTTCTATTTCAAAGCAGAGATGCTTGCAGGGACTACTGAGGACAGCTGTCCTCCCAGGCCACTTTGGAAAACCCTAAGAGCCCTGTGGCCTCTGTACAGAGGCCCACTTGCCAGAGGACAGTGAAAGCCATAAAGAAACAAAGGGAACAACTTGATTCTTAGAGCTAGGAGAGCCAGGCTCCCGCCTGGACCCCCAACAGAAACTCTGTTCCCAAACTCAAGTGTGGTGCACACACTAGTCTCCCAGGGACAAGTCAGGCACAGGTACAATATGCACTTGGTAGAGATTAGACAAGAGCTGTGGGCTGGGAGAGAGCTCCACCGCCAGCTGCTGCTGCATCTGGAGTCCCCATCTCTGCTGCTCTCAGTGGAGAAGTATGTTGGGCTTGAGGGTCTGCTCATTGGATGTTTCCTCTCCCCTGCTCCCCACTCAGAAGACAGAACAGATTGGAGTAGGCAGGCTAATCGCATCTTGGTGACAGCCCAATTTTCATTTCTGGTGGAAGGGCCTCACATCAACCCTGAGTCCCAGCTCCCTCCTCAGAGCCCTTCTCTCACCCCCCACACTGCCCTTTCCGTCTGCAGACAGACCCCAATCACCTCCTTCTTAACCAGTCTGGACCACAGGTTCTGCTATTCACCCTGCCTGGGAAGATTTCCCAAGGAAAGGGGAGATGAGGCCATGGTAGCCCAGGCACACGGGAGGGAGCTTCTTATCTACCTAGTCCTGCTTTGTCTGGAAGCTCTGCTTGCAGCTCCAGCTGATCCTGGGAGGCAGTGATGAAATTGCCAGGGCCTTGAGAAGCACACCACCTCTGGTTTTCCTACTTGGATCTGGACAGTGTTAACATTAGGGTTAGCAGTAGGATCGGTGAGATTGTGACGTGTTGGAGTTAAGATTGAGTTGGTTTCCGTAGGATTTTGTGCTATTCAGCCTTCCTCTGCTATATCAAATGCCCAAGGAAAACTCAGTAGAGGAGAAAGGATATTTGGCTCACGGTTTCACAGGTTGCAGTTCAGAGCTTGCAGCCCCCATTGTCTTCAGGCTTCTGGTGAGGAGGATCATGATGGAAGAAGTTAAGGTGGCAGCATAAACATAACACTTCACAGTAGTCAGGAAGCAGAGATTGAGAAGAGAGGAAAGATGGGAGCCGACCCCTCAAGGACACGCAGTTCATTGACTCATGGCTCCAGACTAACCTTACCTCCTCAGAGTTGCTCAGCCACAAGGCCATGCATGGGATAACCTGTGGAGAAGGTTGGGTCTCTCCTCAGTGTAACTTACTGAAGATTCGTACGAAGGCACTGACATGACATTACCCTTCAGAATGAGTGTGCCTAGGAGAGTCATTGGCTCATGGCCAGTTATGCCAAAGCCTATGAAATGACAGAGCATCAGGGAACAGAGCATAGCCACAGACAGCCATGAGCAACCCTAAGGTGACATATGTGATCCCCTAGGTCCCTCGGTTTCCTCGAGGACTGCAGAACAAAGAGAGTTTCTCCTTCCTGTATGGCTCTATATCAGGGAATAGAAGTAAGTTCCACACCATGCCACCCAGCCTGACTCTCCCTGACTCCACCTGTAACAGGTGCTCCAGAGGTTTGAGAAGCCATGATTTCGTCCATCCCCTGCCTCCACTCCTGGTGCCAATTCTCTGTGTCGGTTTCTCATCGTGGTCACAGAATACCTGACCATGCAGCATACAGTAAGGATTTGTCCCTCCCCCATTTTCTGGGTGTTCAGGACATCATGAGGTAGCACTGAGTTTTGGGGGTTCATTGTGACGTAAAGAGCATGTGGAAGGGAGTGGGTATAGAAGCTGGGGTTCACTCCATGGCAACAGGAAGCAGAGTGGAGCTGTAACAGGGAGGGGTTTTGGCAAAGCAGAGCCTGGAAGGACACACTTCCCATGACCCTATTATTTCCTCAGACCAGGCCTCAATCCCAGCCTTACTGTCTTCTAAAAGTCTACTCATAGATCCGTCAGTGATTCAAACCATGCATTGGGTCCAAGTCTTCATGATCTAACCCTGATGGTCCCTGAAGGTCCATCCAGATGGACCTTCCAGACGATGGTCCACCCAGACAGGTGTTTTAGTAAGTTCTGGAATGTTCTCAGTCCCACGAGGGTGCCGATAAACATTAACTATCAAGTGACCCAGTCACCTCTCCAGACCCCACTCTGAATATCAGAGAAGCAAGCAGCACACCGATCCTTAATGCTCCCAGTATCACTCGCTTTCCAGTTGAAGCATGATAGATTATTTTGTGGTTTAAGATTCTCTAGGACTGCAACAGAGATGTAGCCAAAAGCTGGGTGTTCTGCTGGGAGTTAGAGTTTTTGCTGGACTGTGGTCAGGTTAATGTGACTTCGGGGTTCAGACCTAGTGGAACTGGGGACAGTTTGAGATAAACTCCCTCCCAAACCCTTTCCCTCTCTCCTTGTTAGAACTGGAATGGAAGTTTTCATATTGTCTGTGACCAGGTTACTGAGAGGAAGACCAGAGGACTTTTTAACCTAGAAAAGTTAAAGTGAATTTTCAAATGAGAATACCAAAGTATGATGTGCCTGGGGATTTGTGCATGAAAACATGGCTCAGAACAACTTGTTGCTCTTGTCAGTCTTGGGTAGGGGGACCTAGAGACTGAAGTAAGTAAGACTGTGTAGTGTGTATGTGTGTGTGTAAGTACAATGTGCTTGTGTGTATGTACATGAAGTATGTAGCATGTGTATAGTGCATGTATGTGTGTATGTATGTGCACAGGAAGAGCAGTATGCCTATGTGCATATGTGAATACGTGTATATGCATGAAAATGCATAGCAAATACAGTGTGCTCATGTACGTATGTGTGCATGAGAGTATACAGTGAGTATACTGTGTGTGTGTGTGTGTGTGTAGGAGGCAGTGTGCCTATGTGCATATGAGTATGTATGTGAGAATATACAATGCAGTATGTGTACATGACTGTGAACAGAAAAGACAGTGTGCTGGTGTGTGTGTGTGTGTGTGTGTAGATAAATGTATACAATGAGTGTGTTTTGCAAATAGGTGCTTGTACAATGTTCCCGAGCCTACTTTTCCCACTCTCTCTGTTCTTCTGACACGCTAAAGCCTCATTAATGTGCAGAGGGTGTTCAAGCCAGAGCCTGGAAGAGTCACCGCTGAGCTGCAGACAGTGGGGGCTATGCCGATTAGGGCCTTCCCGCTGGCCTCTGTTCTCAGCCAGCTTGCTCACCACACACCCCCTACCTTCCCTGGGGCTGGCTAGTGTCAGCTTAGCTGCTCTTAGGGAGGATGGGAAAGAGACTAACTCCAGAGGCTGTGGATGTTTTTCTCTCCCCAGACCTCAGCAGAGGTTGGGAGGGCGGACATTGTTCCCAAGATTGCACTTCTCAGCAACCCTGTGAATATTGATCTGTGCCCCCAGTGCTCAGTTTCCCCTGCAGGTGTCTCCCACATGTGATTCTTTATTGGGGGAGCTACCTGCCTCCAACAGAATCACCATCCTTTTCTATGCAGCCAGCTTGCCCTTCTGGGTATGGCACAGAAAAATCAAGCACAGGTCTCATGAAACAGAACAAGGCGGAGGCAGGAGAATAACAGGAGCACTTCAGGCAGATGGAAGCACCCCTTGAGGTTTCTTGGTAGACGTGGGGCCTGCCTGAAATGGCATTTCATGAATTGGGTACAAACCCCATGGATCTGCATGACAGCACAGGGCTTGCTACAGGGTGGGAGCTAGAGAGACATGTCCTGAATGGAGGCTGGGTGAACAACTAGGCAGAGAAGTCAGTAGCTTCAGGAATGCATGTCTAGGAGATATACTCCAGGAGCAGGTATAAGTGAAAAGAAGAGCTAACTGCAAAGTCCCTCTGTCTCAGGCAGTGGAACTGGCTAAAGAGAACAAGGAGAATGAACAGCTGTGGTGTTGGACCTTTGGCTATTAGACGGAGGTTGGGTTCTGTTCTCAGAGAAGTAGGAAGCCAGGAAATGACAGCCAAGAAAGTGTGATGGCATTATGAGTCGCGTTCCAAGGCAGGAGGGGACCTCCTCTCTAGGGACAGAGAGCAGCAGAACACCTTGCCTGTTGAAGCAGACCTGTGGCTTTTAGAAGCAGCTCCTCAATGACTCCGGGTAGATCCTTATTTGCTCTCACTCAGCAATGGTGGTGGTCATCTCTTGTGTACCTCAGATCATGTGCTCACCGAATCCTCTCCACACATTCTGAAGACAACGATGCTAGTCTGCTTACCCGGTAGTCCAGAATAGCATGTTCTATCTCTCCAGGGTGGTTTGCTCTGTAAGGGCTGACCTACATGTACCTGGTGCAATGTATGTACACTGACAGACTATGGTTACCAAGAAGGGGACCTATGATCCTGTTTTGCAGAGAAGGAAAGTAAGTAAGGCAGACGTGGTAAGGCACGAGGTGCTCCATCCCTCTCTGCCAAGATTGAATTACCTAGGAGACATGCTTTTGAGTATGTCTATGAGGGAGTTTCCAGAGAGGTCTGACTGAGGTCGAAGACTTGACTGCATGGGTAAATGTGAGTGACACTATTCTGCGTGGAAAAGTCCTTCCTCCTTCTCATTTATAAAGAGAAGGAAGCAGGATGTTCTATGGCAGGCCCCTCTAAAATGAAATACCCTCTCCCGGAAGGAGAGGGGAGGCTCACAAAACTCAGGAAATAAATGAAATGTAAAAGGCCTAGGAAACTGGTGTCAGTTCTAGGAGCCACAAGACATCTTCTTAAAGTTTTAAAAATCAGTAAAACTTTGCTGGGAGAGAAGACTATCTCTGGTGGAGCTGTTTGCAAGTGGAGCTGGTTTCTCAGCTGCGCTTCAGTCACTCATGATCTTGTAAGGGTCCCTCACTCAGATGTCTGTGGGTAAAGCTGATAAGTGCCCTATGTGGGGTGAAGAGACACTTGTTCATGTCTCTCCTGGTAAAAACACACGACACAGGAGTATAAGCATTTACCTCTGTTCTTCCTGATTGCAGGTATAATGTAGACATTTGATTCACATTCCGGTCACCACAACTGTGATGGTTTGTATATGTCTGGCCCAGACAGTGGCACTATTAGAAGGTGTGGCCTTGTTGGAGTGGGTGTGTCACTGCAGGTGTGGACTATAAGACCCTCCTCCTAGCTGTCTGGAAGCCAGTATTCTGCTAGCAGCCTTCAGATGAAGATGTAGAACTCTCAGCTCCTCCTGCACCATGCCTGCCTGGACACTGCCATGCTCTTGTCTTGATGATCATGGACTGAAACTCTGAACCTGTAAGCCAGTCCCAATTAAAAGTTGTCCTTTATAAGACTTGCCTTGGTCACAGTGTCTGTTCACAGCAGTAAAACCCTAACTAAGAAAACAACTAAATCCCCACTGGCTGCCATGCCTTCTTCTCCAAGAAATGTACTCTCAAGCTGTGAAGCAAAACAAATACTCCTTGCTTAATTTACTTTTGTTTGTTCTTTGCCACTGCAAAAAGATAAGAACAACAACTACTACAGCAAATAGGTATTGAAGAGTGGGGCCTTACCATGTGGTCCTTAAGCTTTGGACTGTGGAATATTCACCATGTAAAGCTTCAGACATAGAGTGGAGATGGCCCAAGAGAAAGACTGCATGTGCTACAGACAGTATTACTGGAGGCTCAGAACGTCCCTAGGTTCTTGGAGCTCAGAGAATGTCATCACACATCTTAGGTGCTGAGCATGACCTGCAGCCTTTGGCATTGCCCTGTTGGCTTTCAGTGTGCATTGGTCCTGTGCCTCCTGTGCCTCCTGTGCCTCCTTACTGCCTATCCCAACACTGCTCCTTCAGAATGAGGATGTTTCTTGAACACCATTGTATATTGGAAGCCTACAATGTCACTTGTTTATTGATTTCACAGGGCCTCAGGGGTGAGAGATTACCTTGATTCTCAAAAGAAATTTGGGGCTTTTAAACTTCGTCAGGACTGTTAAAGATTATGAGACTTTTAAGGTTAGACTGGATGCATTTGGCATTATGAGATAGTCATTATTTTAAAAAAACCATGAACCTAAGGAAACCAGGGGTGGAATTTGATGGCTAGAAGGTGATGCCCATGTATATACAGTTGACAGGGGTAGACTTAGGATGGTTAATCTTGACTATAAACTTGTCATGACTTAGAATTACCTAGGAGACGAATTTAGGAGACACACTTTCAAGTGTCAGTGAGGATGATTCCACAGAGATTTACCTGAGATAGGAAGACCTGTCCGGAACGCATGAGTCTAAATAAGAAGACAAATGTCTGAGCCCTAGAATCCATCTTTCTATCTGCTGCCCACACTGCTTCAGTAAAGCCTCGGTTGTTGATGTACCTTCTGTACCCTAATGGACTGTACTTCAAACCATGAGCCAATAAAGCTAAGCTATTTTGCCCAGAGAGTTTTCTCAGGCAGGAAAAACAACAAGCAAACAAGCAAGCAAACAAACAAAAACAACAAAAACCGCAACATACACTTGCAAACATCAAGCGTATGTCCTCAGGTGAAAATCTGGTATCTGAGTACCACCCTAGAGAGGAAGAAGACAAAAGCCAAGAACAAGAATGGTGGGGGCAGAGGCCAACCTGGGAGCTTGAACCTGGTTTTCATCGTTCCTGGAGGTCCCATCTGCTCCATGCCATGAATGCACAAGGAGAAAGAAAACAAACCACTTCTCCTTTGAGGGGAGTTTGGCTTTGAAGGACCAGAAGAACTATTTGTAACACTTTTAACCCCTTTTATAGATCAGTTTGTTATGGAGGATGACAGAAAAAGAAATCGTGGTTTTAGGAGCAGAAATTTTAAAAGGTTTAGGTGGGGGCTGGGGAGCTGGGTCAGTGAGTGAAAGAGCTTACTGTACAAGCACAAGGGCCTGAGCTAATGGATCCAAGAATCCATCTTAAAATAAATTCTGTGAATGACTGTGCATATGCCAGAACCCTAGCACTGTGCAGATAAGAGACAGGAAGCTCACCGGGGCCTGCTGGACACCAACCTAGCTCCAGGATCACTGGCAGACCCTGTCTTGAGGAAATAAGACAGAATGATAGGGTAGGTCACTGGACCACTGGACATCCCCCGGAGCACACTGTCACACACAGGGACACACACACAGACATATGCATGCACACACACATACACACACATACATACACACGCATACACATATACTCTTACACATATACACACTCACACACACATACACACATACACAAAGACACCACACTGATTATTTGGCTTCATTTTTGTTGCTGTGATCAAACATGCCTGACCAAAAGCAACTTTGGGGAGTATATTGCTCAAGGTTCTCTAGAGGAACAGAATATACACACACACACACACAGGGGCTTTATCAGAATGGCCTACAGGCTGTGGTCCAGCTAGTCCAACAAGGGCTGTCTACCAATGGAAGTTCCAAGAATCCAGTAATTGTTCAGTCCATGAAGCTGAAAGTCTCAGGCAGTCTTCAGTAGATGACAGAAGAAGGAGGCTCTAACACCAGTGAAGGAATGACACTTGTCAGCAAGATCAAGAGCAAGCAGGTAAAACCAGCAACCTTCCATCTTCAATGTCCGTTATATAGGCTGCCAGAAGAAGGTGTGGCCCAGACTAAAAGTAGATCTTCCCAACTCAAAAAATACAAATGTAAAATGGGTCTTCCCTTTTCAAATGATTTAATTAAGGGGAGAAAAACTCCCTCACAGATGTGCCCAGCTGTTGACTTTTAATTAATTCCTGATGTAGTCAAGTTGACAACCAAGCATAGGCATCACAGGAATGAAGGATTTGGGGGGGGGGGGGGGGGGGTTGAAGGCTTTCAATTCCAGGTTACAGTCCATCATTGTGGGAAAGTCAGAGGCAAGAGCTTGAGATAGCTGCTCGCACTACATCCACAAGAGCGGGGGTTGGGGGGGACAAATGCACCCTTGTTTGCTAGCCTTCTTCACTCATATATAGTACAGGGCGGGGCCTGGGGAATGGTACCTCCTAAAATGGGCTGGGCTTTTCTACATCAATTAACAGTCAAGACAATCCTCCACAAATATGTCCATAGGCCAACCTGCTCTAAACAATTCTTCAGCTGAGAATCCCTTCTGAGGTGATTCTAAAATTGTGCCAGGTTGAAAATAAAAGCTAACCATCAATCTTTCCCCAGTTCTTCTCCCAAGGACTTGTCACAAGACCAATGGCTCCCACGCCCTGCTCTGCCACACTGTACCACGTTGAACTAGAGCCAGAAGGATCTGAGAAATTCCCCCTTCTTCTCAGCACTGCTGGACCAGGAATTCACTCCGTAAGCTTTCTTTTCTCTTTTTAAATCTATTATTTACCACCCACGCTTGCAGATATCTCTTGATGGTTTTGCTTCTGTTTGAATTTGCTGCGTTAGGTTTAGGACTGTATTCATGCTTCCCCACCAAGCTTAGTGTAAGCCCTACTTCCTACACTCTTCAGCCACGTCTTGTATGTTCTCTCCTTCTTCACTGTCTTACTGTCTTTCGCTGTCATCCCTCCTCCTTTTGTTTCTTAGCTGTGATTCTCCATGGATTTAACAGGCTCTAAAACTGGGAGGGGGTGGGAGGAAGGAGAGGGGACCAATACCATCCCAACTCTTCCCTACCTTCTTTACTTACCCACCCTAATGTATTCCCCATTGTTGTGATCAACACCACAAGCTAAAGGTGCTTGAGATGGAAAGGGTGTGTTTCCCATTGCAGCTTGCACTCAGACAAGCATGAAGGGAAGTCAAGGCAGACACTTGAGGCATGCACCTGGGGGCAAGAACTGAACCAGAAGTCATGGAGGAGAGCTGATTATTGGCTTGCTCCTCCTAGCTTGCTCAGTTTGCTTGCTTTCTAATGCAACCCAGGACTACTCGCCCATGCATGGCACTACCAGAGTGGGTGGGACTCTGGTCCTTCCATCTCAGTCAAGGAAATGTCTCAAAGGCTTTCCCATAGGCCGATGTGTTGGGGTATTTTCTCAATTGAGGCTCCCTCCTTCAGATAATGCTAGCTTCTGTAAAGTTGATAAGAAAACAGAACAAAACCAGGACTCTGCCTCAATTAGTTTTCTTTCCAAAGTCGATCTAATACTTAATCCTCATCTTCGCCCTCCCTGCTTCTCCCTTGCTCCTAATCTTATTAACTAAATGCTGAATATCCTTTATACTATCTTTAGTTATTTATTCTCCAACAGTTATTAAAGTCAAAAAGGACATTGTTATTAATTTCCTAGTACATCCATTGCATAGTGTAATATCAAACATCTGCGGTTGTTCTCCTAGTTAATACCCTACTTAGGGAATATTAGACAGCTTACACCAGGCACCTTGAGCTCTGGTCTGAGGAATTATTTCTGAACTAAACACTCAATTCTATCACATCCAAATCCCACTTGAACACTGCAAATACATCAACTCAAAGAATATAGCTGAGAAAAAAAAATAACAACAGATGCATAAATCCCAGTGCAGTAACATAAGAAACAAGAAAAACAAAGATTCCACCAAAATTTATTAACCCTACAGTAATGGCATCTAGTGAGAGTGAGTTACATAAAATCCCAGACTGAGAACTCAAATAATGGTCAAGTGTATGTTCAAAGTCTTCTCTCTCTCTCTCTCTCTCTCCCTCTCCCTCTCTCTCTCTCTCTCTGTCTCTCTCTCTCTGTCTCTGTCTCTCTCTCTCTCTCTCTCTCTCTCTCTCTCTCACACACACACACACACACACACACACACACACACAGACAAACCATAAAATAAGGAAGGTGGCAGATGGCAGAAAAGAAGTTGAACATTTAATCAAAGATGAAGCAGTAGGACAGGAAGGAACTGGGATGAGGTAACCCCTTACGGAAACACACTTCTTTCTACACTAATTTAAAATATATGCTTTTAAATTTTTTTAGTAAAGGTCCTCTGCATGAATGGACCATGCTACCTTAGAAGACATAAGTTATTGAATAAAAAAAATAAATCTCAGTGCCAGAGGGATACTGTGTCCTAAGTTACTGGTAAAGAGCTTTCAGAAGCCCCCAAAATAGCACTGGCTATTTATTGTCTTTGCTCTTGACTGCCTACCAGAACTGGATGGTAAGATCTTATTACTGAAGACACAGTACACTTTGGTTACAGGATATAGAGAAATCAAGCTGGCACTGACCTGAAAATGTCCTCTTTGCTGGTTAGCCTTCAGTGCCAGAAGGTGCCAACCATGCTGTTGAGAGAGCAAGAAGCCATCATCAATCTTATTCTCCAGTGACCCATGCATGCTACAAGACTGGCCTGCCAGGCAATATGTACCTACTAATGTAATTGGGGTGTGAGTCTTATGGGGATACCACTTTCTGATGAGTGCTGCCCTCAGCCTTGGTCAGAGAAATTTCTCTCAGCAGTGGGTAGCAGATAATGCTGAGACTCATAACAAGTCAAAATCTTGAAGAATGAGTCACTGTTGAACGCCCATTCCTAAATGGGACATCTGTATCAACTCCCACCCGAGGGAAATACAATGAAAGAGAGGTCATAAATAATGTAAGAGGCAGAAGATGGAGGTGGGTGCTGCGAGGTGATGTCTTCAGGACATGACATGGCCCTTGAACTCACATCAGCTACAGTTGTCTTCACTAGACCTGTCTGTGTACAGTCAAGCTAACAGGGTCAGTCAACATTCCAAGGGACGGCAGTAACTGAACTCACTGACGTACAAAAGAGGATCTGGGATGAAGAGGTGAGGCATCTTAGGGTAACAAGGGGAGTCGGGAGTGTCTTAGATAGGGTTACAAGAAACACCATGACAGAAGGAACTCTGGAGGAAAGGGTTTCCTCTACTTAAGCTTCCACATGGCAGTTCACTGTCAAAGGAAGTCAAGACAGGAACTCAAACAGGGCAGGAACCTGGAGGCAGGAGCTGATATGGAGCCATGGAGGGATGCTGCTTACTGGCTTGTTCCTCATGGCTTACTCAACCTGCTTTCTTGTAGAAGAACCCATGACCACCAGCCAGGGATGGCACCACTCATCATGGTCTGGGCCTTCCCCCACTTATCACTAATTAAGAATGCCCTACAGTGGAGTGTGAGGTCCCAGACGGAGGACTTGGAGAAGGGACTGAAGGAGCTGAGGGAGTTTGCATCCCCAGGGAGGCAGCAACAGTGGCAACTGGCCTGACCCCCTGATATTCCTGGAGACTGATCCACCAACCAAAGAATACACATGGAGTAACTCATGGTGCTGGCCACATATGCAGCAGAGGAGGGTCTTGTTAGACATCAGGGGGAGGAGAGGCCCTTGGGCCTGAGGGTATTAGATCCCCCCAGTATAGGAGAATGCCAAGGAGGGAAGACGAGAGTGGGTGGGTGGGGAAATACCCCCATAGAGGCAGGGGAGGGGGGAGGGAATGGGGACATTCTGAAGGGGAGATCTGGAAAAGGGGAAACATTTGAAATGTAAATAAAATATGAAAAATAAATAAATTTAAAAAAAGGAATGCCCTACAGGCTTGCATAGGCCTGATTTTACGGAGGTATTTTCTTAAGTGAGGCTCTCTCCTCTTAGATGACTCTAGCCTGTGTCAAATTGGCATGGAACTAGACAGTACAGATAGGGAACTGGGGTGTATATAATTAAGATACATTGTATACATGCATGAAAATTTCAAAGAATGAGAGATGGTCTCTTGAGAATAAAATTAATAAAAAGTTAACCATTACAACCCATCTCTCGTCAACTTGACCCACGAACACACCATACCTTCTATTCTTTGCTTTTGTGGTCTCACACTTATTTCATAATGCAGCCCAAATTTAAAAAGTCCCCCGAGTCTGCAATATTCCCAACAAATTAAAAGCCCAAAATTTCTTAACTATGAAATCCTTTTGGAATAAAGAGCAAGTTTCAGACTTTATACATATTATAAACAAGTTCATATTAAATGAATAAGCACACTGAAGCAAAACCAAAACCTAGCAGAGGAAAGATCAAATCTTGCAGCTCCAGTGATCAGAATCTGTGGCTCATGATGTAATCTGGACTCCAGAGGGCTGCCATCTGCAGCACTCAGACCTTTTCTTGCAGGCATAGGCCAGCTCCATTTCACATCTGCAATTTTATGTGGCAGAAATGCCTTAGCATCTCTTATATCCTGGGGTCTCCATAGCAACCAGGGCTTCATCTTCACTAGTGAATGGCTTTTTAAGTCCTCTCTGCAGGAATTCTCAAACTTCCACGGGTTGGTACCAGTCTCAGACCAGTCTCAGACCCCTGCATGCCTTCAAAACCAGTATAGCATGGATGGTTCTCACATTGCCGTAACTGCCTAGCCCATTTTGATGGAAGCTCTATCAGTTTCTGTGCTTCCACCCAGAGGAAACATATTCCTACAGACCTGATGAAGCACAGGTTTCACCTCAGAGGTGCTGATCTTTTCAGTAATCACAGCTGCTTCTTTAGGCTATCTAATCAGCTCACACAGATTCTTAACCAAAATATCATATAAATATCTGCTAGTTCAGTTAACAGCAAACCTCCAGTTCCTTTTTTTTTTAAAATAATTTTATTTGCTTACATTTCAGATGATATCCTCTCTTCCTGGTTACCCCTCCACAACGCCCACATCCTGTCACTCCGCTCCCCCTCCCCTTTGCCTCTATGAGGGTGCTCCCCCCTCCCTCCCCTCACTCACCCACTCCCGCCTCACCTCTCTAGCATTCCCCTACCCTGGGGCATCGAGCCTTCACAGGACCAAGGGCCTCGCCTCCCATTATTGTCAGATAAGGCAGTCCTCTGCTACATATGCAGATGTAGCCATGGATCCCTCCATGTATACTCTTTGGTTGGTGGTTTATTTCCTGGGAGCTCTGGGTGGTTCAGTTAGTTGATATTGCTCGGTCTATGGGGTTTCAGACACTTCAGCTGCTTCAATCCTTCCCCTAGCTCTTCCATTGGGGTCCAGGAGCTCAGTCTGGTAGTTGGCTGTACCTGCATTTGTATTGGTCGGGTGCTGGTAGACTCTCTCAGGGGACAGCTATACCAGGCTCCTGTCAGCAAGTGCTTCTTGGCATCCGCAATAGTGTCTGGGTCTGGCGTCTGCATATGGGATGGATCCCTAGGTGGGGCGGTCTCTGGATGGCCTTTCCCTCAGTCCCTGTCCCATTTTTTGTCCCTGTCCTTCCTTTGAACAGGAACATTCTGGGTTAAAAATTTTGAGATGGGGGCAAAGATGACTTTTACCACAGAGCTGTGCTGTATGTCATGGTTCAGCGACCGTCACTTTGAAACTTCTAGTTCCCTTCTAGCCCAGATTACTTTTTACGAATGTTTGTTAGGAAAAATAAAGTGAGATGAAAATTTAAAAATAAAATGAGATGGGTGGGTGACCCCATCCCTCCACTGGGGGCTGTGCCTATCTACTGGAGGGCGTCTCTAAAGGTTCTATCTCCCCTTTGTTGTGTATTTTGGCTAAAGTCATCCCCCGTGAGTCCTGGGAGCCTCTAGCTTCCCTGGCGTCTGGGATTTTCTAGTGGCTACCCCTGGTTCCTCATGCCCCACGGCTACATATTTCTATTTGTATTCCTGACCCTCTCTACTTCTCTCCTGTCCTTTCCAATACCTGATCCTGCCCCCCACATTCCCTCCCCCTCCGCTCTCCCTCCCTTTACCTCCTGTGATTATTTTGTTCACCCATCTATGTGGGATGGAAGCATCCACTCTTTGGTCTTCCTTCTTCTTAAGCTCCATATGGACTGTGGGTTGCATCATGGGTATTCCGAGATTTGGACCAATACCAATTATCAGTGAGTACATACAATGTGTGTCCTTTTGTGTCTGGGTTACCTCACTCAGGATGACACTTCCTACTTCCATCCATTCGCCTGTGAATTTCATGAAGTCCTTGTTTTTAATAGCTGAGTAGTATTCCATTGTGTAAATGTACCACATTTTCTGTATCCATTCCTCTGTGGAGGGACATCTGGGTTGTTTCCAGCTCCTGTCTATTATAAATAAGGCTTCTATAAACATAGTGGAGCGTGTGTCCTTATTACATGTTAGAGCGTCTTCTGGGTATATGCCCAGGAGTAGTATAGCTAGGTCTTCAGGTAGTACTATGCCCAATTTTCTGAGGAAAAGACAGATTGGTTTCCAAAGTGTTTTTACCAGCTTGCAATCCCACCAGCAATGGAAGAGTGTTCCTCTTTCTCTGCATCCTCACCAGCATCTACTGTCACCTGAGTTTTTTTATCTTACCTATTCTTATTGGTATGAGATGGAATCTCAGAGTTGTTTTGATTTGTATTTCCCTGATGACTAAGGATGTTGAACATTTCTTTAAGTGCTTCTCAGCCATTTGAGATTCCTCAGTTGAGAATTCTTTGTTTAGCTCTGTACCTCATTTTTTAATAGGGTTCAACTTCTTGAGTTTTTTGTATATTTTGGATATTAGCTCTCTAGCAGATGTAGGGTTGGTAAAGAACTTTTCCCAATCTGTGGGTTGCTGTTTTGTCCTATTGACAGTGTCCTTTGCCTTACAGAAGTTTTGCAATTTTATGAGGTCCCATTTGTCAATTCTGATCTTAGAGCATAAGCCATTGGTGTTCTGTTCAGGAACTTTTCCCTTGTGCCCATGTGTTCGAGACTTTTTCCCCAGTTTCTCTTCTATTACATTCAGTGTATCTGGTTTTATGTGGAAGTCCTTGATCCACTTGGACTTGAGCTTTGTACAAGGAGATAGGAATGGATCAATTTACGTTCTTCCACATGCTGACAAACAGTTGACCCAGCACCATTTGTTGAAAATCCTGTCTTTTTTCCACTTGATGGTCAAGTGATCATAGGTGTGTGGGTTTATTTCTGGGTTTTCATTTCTATTCCATTGATCTACCTGCCTGTTACTATACCAATACCATGCAGTTTCTATCACTATTGCTCTGTAGTGAGGTCAGAAATGGTGACTCCCCCAGAAGTTCTCTTATTGTTGAGAATAGTTTTCATTATCCTGGGTTTTTTGTTATTCCAGAAGAATTTGAGAATTGTTCTTTCTATCTCTGCGAAGAATTGAGTTGGAATCTTAATGTGGATTACATTGAATCTGTAGATTGCTTCTGGTAAGATGGCCATTTTTATTATGTTAATCCTGCCGATCCATAAGCATGGGAGATCTTTCCATCTTCTGAGGTCTTCTTCAATTTCTTTCTTCAGTGACTTGAAGCTCTTGTCAAACAGATCTTTCACTTGCTTGGTTAGAGTCACACCAAAATACTTTATATTATTTGTGACTATTGTGAAGGGTGTCCCTGTTTATCCCTTGAGTAGAGGAAGGCTACTGATTTTTTAGAGTTAATTTTATATCCAGCCACTTTGCTGAAGGTGTTTATCAGCGTAGGAGTTCTCTGGTAGAATGTTTGAGGTTGCTTATGCCTACTATTATATCATCTGCAAATAGTGAGTTCTTGGCTTCCTCCTTTCCAATTTGTATCCTTTGACCTCCTTTTGTTGTCTAATTGCTCTAGTTAGAACTTTGAGGACTGTATTGAATAGATATGGGGAGAGTGGGCATCTTTGTCCCTGATTTTAGTGAAATTGCTTCAATTTCTCACCATTTAGTTTGATGTTGGCTATTGGTTTTCTGTATATTGCTTTTATTATGGTTTAGGTATGGACCTTGAATTCCTGATCTCTCCAATACTTTTAACATGAAGGGGTGTTGTAATTTGTCAAAGGCTTTTTTAGCATCTAATGAGATGATCCTGTGGTTTTTTTTCTTTGATTTTGTTTATATAGTGGATTACATTGACAGATTTACATATTCTGAACCATCCTTGCATCCCTGGGATGAAGCCTACTTGATCATGTTAAATGATCATTTTGATGTGTTCTTGGATGCAGTTTGTGAGAATTTTATTGAGTATTTTTGCATAGATATTCATAAAGGAAATTGGTCTGAAGTTCTCATTCATTGTTGGGTCTTTGTGTGGTTTAGGTATCAGTGTAACTATTGCTTCATAGAACAAACTGGGTAGTGTTTCTTTCTATTTTGTTGAATAGTTTGAAAAGTATTGGTATTAGGTCTTCTTTGAAGGTCTGATAAAATTCTGGACTAAAATGATCTGGTCCTGGGCTGCTTTTTTAATATTATTATTATTATTATTATTATTATTATTATTATTATTGAGAGACTTTTAATGACTATTTCTATTTCCTTAGGGATTAAGGAAATTGAACCCATCTATTTCCTTAGGGACTAAGGATGTTGAACATTTCTTTAAGTGCTTCTCAGCCATTTGAGATTCCTCAGTTGAGAATTCTTTGTTTAGCTCTGTACCTCATTTTTTAATAGGGTTATTTGGTTTTCTGGAGTTCAACTTCTTGAGTTTTTTGTATATTTTGGATATTAACTCTCTAGCAGATGTAGGGTTGGTAAAGAACTTTTCAACTTTTTGGAATAGATGGGTTATGTGGTTCAGTCATTGTCACATGTCTAAATTAAGCAGTTCCAGGGAGATAAAGCATACAGGATCGAGCCTAAAGAGCAGCTGCTAATGGTAGGTGAACTTGGCCACTTAGTGAATGGGAGTGATCCTATCTGAGACCTAAATTGTAAATAGCTCCCTGTAATTACAGGGAATTTGAAGTGAAAATTCAATTTGTTCTTTACCATTATACTTGCCTAATTTTGTCAGAGTTTCAACAGTGTCCTTTTAAGAGCCATAGATAAGGATGGGTACTCAGCAGAATGCAAATTTTCAAAGAACCTTTTATAACCCTGGCCTTTGGTGGACAAAAATAAAAAAAAATGGATTAGCTGCCTTGGCTCTGGATTTATTTTTCACGTGTCTTGTCTAATTTCTAATTCTGATTTTACTTTGGTACCTGGTATCTGTCTAGAAAATCATCCAGATTTTCCAGTTTTAGACTTTTGTAGTAGGATCTGATGATTTTTTAAATTTCCTCATTTTCTGTTGTTATGTCTCCCTTTTCATATCTGATTTTGTTAATTTGGATACTGTTTCTGTGCCCTCTGGTTAGTCTGGCTAAGGGTTTATCTATCTTGTTGATTTTCCCAGAGAAAAAGCTTCTAGTTTCGTTGATTCTTTGTATAGTTCTCTTTGGTTTTACTTGGTTGCTTTTAGCCCTCAGTTTGATTATTTCCTGCTGTCTACTCCTCTTGGGTGTATTAGCTTCTTTTTGTTCTAGAGCTTTCAGGTGTGCTGTTAAGCTGCTAGTGTACGTTGTCTCCAATTTCTTTATGGAGGCACTCAGAGCTATGAATTTTCCTCTTAGCACTGTGTTCACTGTGTCCCATAGGTTTGGGTATTTTTTGCCTTCATTTTCATTAAATTCTAAAAAGTCTTTAATTTCTTTATTTCTTCCCTGACCAAGTTATCATTGAGTAGAGAGTTGATCAGCTTCTGTGTGTATGTGGGATTTCTGGTTTTTTTTTTTGTTTGTTTGTTTTTTCTTGTTATGGAAAATTAGCCTTAGTCTGTAGTGGTCTGATATAATACATGGGATTAATTCAATGTTCTTGTATCTGTTGAGGCTTGCTTTGTTTCCTATTATATGGTCAATTTTGGAGAAGGTACCATGAAGTACTGAGAAGAAGTTATAGTCTTGTTTTAGAGTGGAATGTTCTGTAGATATCTGTTAAATCCATTTGGTTCATAACTTCTGTTAGTTTCACCGTGTCTCTGTTTAGTTTATGTTTTCATGATCTGCTCATTGGTGAGAGTGGAGTATTGAAGTTATCCACTATGATTTTGTGAGGTTCAATGTGTACACTGAGCTTTAGTAATGTTTCTTTTACAAATGTGGATACCCTTGCATTAGGGGCATAGTTGTTCAGAACTATTGAACAACTATGAAGAACTAGTTCAGAACTATTGAAGTTGAAAGTTCATCTTGGTGGATTTTTCCTTTGATGAGTATATAGTGTCCTTTCCCATTTTTTTTTTTAATAACTTTTTGTTGAAAGTCTGTATTATTTGATATTAGAATAGCTACTCCAGATTCTTTTTCTTTTTCTTTTTTTTCTTTTCTTTTCTTTTTCTTTCTTTTTTTTTTTTTTGGACCATTAGCTTGGAAATTTTTTTTTCCAGTCTTTTACTCTGAGGTAGTGACTGACTTTGTCACTGAGGTGTGTTTCCTGTATGAGGCAAAGTGCTGGGTCCTCTTTACTTATACAGTGTGCTATCCTATGTCTTTTTATTGGGGAACTGAGTTCATTGATGTTGAGTGATATTAAAGACCAATGCTTGTTGCTTCCTTTTATTTTTGTTGTTAGAGGTGGAATTATATTTGTGTGGTTCTCTTCTTTTGGGTTTGTTATGAGAAGATTAATTTCTTGGTTTTTGTTGGGTGTAGTTTCCCTTTGTGTTGGAGTTTTCCTTCTGTTTTCCTCTGTAGGGCTGGGTTAGTGGAAAGGTATTGTTTAAATTTGGTTTTGTCATGGAATGTCTTGGTTTCTCCATCTATGGTAATTGAGAGTTTTGCTGGGTATAGTAGCCTGGGCTGGAATTTTGGTTCCTTTAGGGTCTGTATGACATCTGACCAAGATCTTCTGGCTTTTGGAGTCTCAGCTGAGAAGTCTGGTGTAATTCTTATAGGTTTGTCTTTAAATGTTACTTGACCTTTTCCCCTTACCACTTTCAATATTCTTTCTTTGTTCTGTGAATTTTGTGTTTTGATTATTATGTGACAGGAGGAATTTCCTTTCTGGTCCAATCTGTTTATTGTTTTGTAGGCTTCTTGTAAGTTTATGGGCATTTCTTTCATTAGGTTAGGGAAGTTTTCTTCTATAATTTTGTTGAAGATGTTACTGACCCTTTGAGTTGGAAATCTTTGCTCTCTTCTATACCTATTATTCTTAGGTTTGGTCTTTTCATTGTGTCCTGGATTTCTTGAATGTTTTAGTTAGGAGCATTTTGCTTTTTGAATTTTCTTTGACTGCTGTGTCAATGTTTTCTATGGTATCTTCTACACCTGAGATTCTCTTTTCTATCTCTTGTATTCTGTTGGTGATGCTTGCATCTATACTCCTGATCTCTTTCCTAGGTTTTCCATCTCTAGGATTGTCTCCCTATGTTTTTTCTTTAATGTTTCTATTTCCATTTTTAGATTCTGGATGGTTTTGTTCAATTTCTTCACCTGTTTGATTGTGTTTTCTTGTATTTCTTTAAGAGATTTATGTGTTTCCTCTTTCAGAGCTTCTACTTCTTTACTTGTGTTCTTCTGTATTTCTTTAAGGGAGTTATTTATGGTCCTTCTTAAAGACCTCTATCATCATCATGAGACTGGATTTTAGATCTGACTCTTGCTTTTCAGGGGTATCCAGGGTTTGCTGTGGTGGAAGAACTGAGTTCTGATTTTGCCAAGTAGTATTGGTTTCTGTTGCTTATGTTCTTGTGCTTGCCTCTTGCTATCTGTTTATCTTTTGTGTTAACTGGCCTTGCTGTCTCTGACTGGAACCTTTCTCTCCTATGAGCCTGTGAGCCTGTGATCATAGATGTGTCTGAACTCCTGGGGTCAAGCTGCATCTGGGTGTGGGCTGAGTGAGTGGGGAACCAGAGGACAGACTCCGCTCCCAGGTGCAGGTCAAAGTTCTAGTTATTGAAACATAATCTGGCTCCTCCATCCATGTTGGTCTCTGCTCTACCATGTTTCAAGCTCCTACAAGAATTATTCATTAAGCTATGAGCACCCAGTGACTATTCTAGCCCTAAGCTGCAAGTCTTCCACGCTCCTCCCACAATGTAGTTTAAGGTATAAAAGATACAGTTATATCACAATGATACTACTTCACAATACCAGTGTTACTTCTGTTGCCATGATGAAACACCCTGACTAAAGGAACATAGAGGAGGAAAAGATTTATCTGCCTTACACTTTCAGACTGTAGTACATCATTGCAGGAAGTCACAGAAGTAGAAACCTGAGAGACCTGGTCACACCACAGCCACATTCAGAACCAGAAAGACGTAAATTTAGGCAGGTCTCCTGGCTTACTTTCTTGCTTGCTCTCAACAGTCTTCTCTCACAGAGGACAGGGCCCAGCCTAGGGATGGTGCTACCCACAGTGGGATGGGTCTTCTGATGTCAATTAACCACCAGGACAACCCCCAACTGGCATGCTTAAAAGCCACCCTGATATGAACAATCCTTCCATGAGACTACCTTCTTCAGTTGTTCGAAGTTGTAACAAGTTGACAATCAAAACTGATCATCGCACTCATACACACATAGCTGTTTGGTGAATTGTCTTGATTATGTTAGTTAAGGTGGGAAAGACCTGTCCATTGTGGGTGGTAAACTGCTCTGGAGTGGGATCCTAGATTGTATACAAAGAAGAACGCTAACATGAGCATTCATCTCTCCTCCTCCTCCTCCTCCTCCTTCTCCTCCTCCTCCTCCTCCTCCTCCTCCTCTTCTTCATGAATAATATTATGGTCAGCTGTTTCAAGTTCCTGCTGTTGGGATTTCCCAAACACAGTGGGCTGTAGCCTGAAACTATGAGCCAATGTAAACACTTCCTTTCTTAAGTTCCTTTGTAGGGGTATTTTGACAGAGCAACAAAAAGTAAGTGTGGTAATTGGAAAAAGAATGGCCCTCATAGGCTCATCTATTTAAATGTTTAGTCCCCAGTTGGCAGAACCTTTTGGGAAGGGTTAAAAGGTGTGACCTTGTTAGAGGAGGTGTGTCACTGGGGTGAGCACTGAGGTTTCAAAAGTCCATTCCACACCCAGTTAGTGCTCTCTGCCTCCTGTTTGTGGATTATGATGTAAGATCTTAGCTAATGTTCCAGCACCAGGCCTGCTTGTCTGCTGCCATGCTCCCTGCCATGATGGTCATACTTCACCTCTGGAACTGTGAACCCCCAATAAGCTATTTCTTGAAGGTCATGGTGCTTTGTCATAGTATGGTAGTTACAGTTAAGTAATTAATGCAGGCAACACACATACACACACTACACACATGCACATGCACACATGCACACACATACATATACACATACATGTTCACAAACACACATATACAAATAAACTTAAATAAAATAATAATATATTTTGCCAGTGGATAAACTGATAGAATATATCATATGGAGCACTACCATGCTGAGCACTGTGGGAGTCAGTGCTCCTTCCACCTTCACCATGCTTCTGAGTCCTCCTTGTTTTCTGTGAGCCTGCTCCCTGGCCCTGTTGACCCTCCCCACATCTTGGGTTAGCATCATGCTTGGTTGAAAACTTGTTGAGTTACCCCTTTGCAGCCAACCTAAGGACTCTCCAGATCAGGGATGAACCTGGGAGACAGAGCACTTCTGGCTGGGTCATACCTTCATCTCTCACTTGTCCCATTCCATTCCCTTTTTACTGTCCCACTGCCACTCTCTCCCTCTGTGCCTCTGACTCTGCTGTTTCCTCTCTTTGGCCTTCCCTCCTCTTCTTCCTCTTCTGTAATTTATCTTGCTCATCTTTTCCTTTATCTCTTCTCTGCAATCCCTAAGGACCCTTACTTAGCACAGGAGACTAGGCTCTGGCCAGTGCTCTGGTTCCTTCATTACCTGGCTTCCTTCCATGAACTGGGATCCGAGTGAAAGCCCATGACCTCTACTCAAGTACTTTTCTAAAGAAGGGCTCCTTAAGTTTCTTCCACAGGGCACATACATGTGTTTGCGTGCATGCACAAGCAGAGGCCAGAAGAAGTGTTCATTTTATCACTCTCCATATTATTCCCTTGAGATAAGATCTCTCACTGAATCTAAAGCTCACTGGTGGACCAGCCTGGTTGTCCAGCAAAGATTCACGGGTCTCTGCACACATCAGGTCAGGGTTTCAGGCTCACACAGCCATACCTGGCTTTCACATGGGTGCTAAGAATCTAAACTCAGGTCCTCATGCTTGCACAGAAAGAACTCTGAGCCACCAAGCCATCTTCCCAGCCCCCATACACTTTATTGTCTAATAAATTTTTATGCAGCCTTTGGAACACAGGTATATGAATTAGGTGTACAAATCAAACACTGATATAAATCATGAAGAAATTCATTTAAAAACAGTTCTTTGATATACACGTAATTTTACCATTTATTAAAGATGAAAGCAAATTTGCATGCTAATGAGATGGACTCGCTTGTTCATTTTTACATAAAGAATTAAATCTTGGCTGAATATTTAATAGTGCAGGATGTCGAGCATCTTCAGTGTTTTTCAGAGTTGCTCAATATTTTGATTTTATAGTCATCAATGCTGAGAATACCACTTTGCATAAATACATAGTACAAAATGGTAGAAGTGTGTTTAGGGCCATTTCAGAAATTGTTGAAAATTCTGTCCTAAACCCAAGCCAGATTCATTTAAAGATTTTTTTTTTTAAATGCAACTGAAGTCAGTAACTCAAACAGCAATTTTTAAAGTCAAATACTCTAACACAATACAACCCAAATATATACTAATTTGATATTTACATGCTGAGGAAAGGCAGTAGGAAATACAAAAAGCCTTTGTTTTCTGTAATTAAACAGTTCTGTTACTGTGAGAGCAGAAAGCTTTGCAATCAAAACACTGAGATCCAGACCAGAAAGGGAACCCCAGTATGGAACATTCGTTACACAAGTCTCAGAACCTGAACTCAGTCCCTATCACCACTTACAGGTCTCAATGTCATCTGATGGCACACACTTTGTAATCACAGTGCTGGGGAGATAGACAGGCAAATCCCTGGAGCTCTTTAGCCAGCTAGCATACCACTCTGTGAGTCCTACATCTCAGGGAGAGACTTTGCCTCAAAAAACCAACATGGATGATTCCTAAGGAATGACATTCAAGGTTGATACCCCATCCCCATTTCTCCAACATACATACAACCTACCCCCAACAAGCCACTCCATTTTATAATATGTAACCGTCTAGAATTTGAGCTGACAGGGGCTGGTAGGTTTTATTGGACAACATAATGAACAAATATTGCCAAGTGGTCAGAATCAAGACTTCGGTAATGTTGCACAGTGCAATATGGGTGAACACTGGGGAAAAAGAAAAAAACAACTTAGATTCATGACACATTTAATTTTGAAGTAACTGGTTTTTTTCATGTTTAGAAACCTTTACTGGTACCATCGTGTGTGTGTGCGTGTGTGTGCATCACTTTCAGTTTCATGACCTTTGTGTAAGAAATCGAGTTCTAGAAGAATCTGTGGCACAGACTGGAGAGACTGAGGCAATGCACAGAGCCAATGGGACAGCTGCGATTTGTTGTCTCTTTGCTATGATAGGTCGGATACCAACTCCGTGCCTAAGGGTTCAGTCTCTTGGAAGGAACCCAGACACATCCCAAGACGTTCTGCAAACAAGGCCAAAAATCCAGAGTGGGGAACCAAGTTAGCACTTAAGTGACTCAACACAGGGAAGTGGTCTAGATAACCGGTGTGATAGAGGCACTGGTGGAGAGCAAGGTATTTTAAGGACTCCTTAGGAAGTGTCCTACTCAGCTTTAACTGTCAACTTGACAGCCTGGAATCACCTGAGAAGGGAGTCTCCACTGAGAAATTGCCAAAATTGGATTGGCATGGGAACACATTTGTGGGGGATTGTCTTAATAGTGAATAGATGAAGAGGATACAGCCCACTGTGGGTGGTACAATCCCTAGGCAGGTAGTCCTCAGATGCAAAAAAAAAAAAAAAAAAAAAAGCTGGCTAAATCTGAGTTTGGGAATAAGCTGGAAAGCAATTTCTTTATCTTTCCTGCCCCCAGGTTCCTACTAGAGTTCTTGCCCTGACTTCTCTCAGTGATGGACTGTGACCCGGAAATGTGAGCTAAGTTGCTTTTGGTCAGAGTATTGTTGTCTGTGTTTTGTTTTGTTTTTAATTACAGAAACAGAAAGGAAATTAGAAGAGAAAGAGGTACTGGCGGCACGGGATATGACTTTGAGGAACCTGATCGTGTGACTTCCTATGCAGATGGACTATTTCAGTGGAGGATTGTGGAAGTATTTGGAACTTTGGGCTGAAACTTCTCTCAGATCTTAACAGGCTGTGATTGTGGAAGCTTAGAAGGCAGTGATGCTTAGAGTAATGTCCTGTGCAATGAGGCGGCTTGGCCTGTGAGGCTCCATAGGGAAGCTCAGAATCTATCAGGACTCGGGATGCAGCCTGTTTTATGGTATTTTGGATTAAAAATTTGTGTGGGCTGATTGCCTGGGTCTGAAGAAATGACTGTGATTGGCACACCACTGAAGTGAGACTTTTGTGTTTCACTGGGACACTGGGAAAGCATGTCCTCAATGTCAGCACACAGAAGCTGTGGTCCAGGGGGACCAAGACTACATCTCAGGCTGGCAGCCTTACTTGGCAACGTGTAAGAGTTCCCGTGTGGCGCTTGTTTTGGAGATATGACAGCTGTAGAGATGAAGGGATTCGCCACATAGAGAGGTCAGAGGATCTATTGGTGAAGGTACAATCCCATCTGCAATAGAGAGCCCAGGAGACTGGAAATGTCAGTACCACAGCAAGTCCACCAAGGATGGTAGCAAGTGTGGAGTGGAGAGAGTGTAAGCCTGGGACAAGCTGTGTGTTTTGTGGATGGCAGAGCTGTGGGGGTGGGACTGCCTAAGCCTTCTGAAGCCAGAAGATCACAAGTTTGTTCCAGATACTGAACAGGGAGCTATAGGATGTGGGCTTGCACTGCTGAAGTTTGGCTTGGCTCTGATCAGAGAGTTTCCATGCCCCGGCTCTTCTCTCTTAAAATAAGAAATTGTACACTTTGTTCACTTTGTTTTTATATTTTACGGGAACTACTGTTAAGGGACTTTGGACTTTTAAAGAGACATTGAACTTTTAAACTGCTGGAATTGTTAAAGACTGTGAGACCTTTAGAAAAAAAAAGATTTTAAAAGTTTTAAATTTATGTATGTGAGTGCTTGCATGCATGTATGTTTATGCACCACATGCATGCTTGGTACTCAGAGGCCAGAAGATGGGTCATTGGATTCCCTCTGACTAGAGCTCTAGGTAGTTGTGAGCTGTCACGTGGGTGCTGATAACTAAACCCAGGTCCTTTGTAAGAGCAGCCAGTGACCTTAACCTGTGAGTCATATCTCCAGCTCCACACTGTAGGACATTTAAAGTTGTACTGTGCTTTGCATTATATTATTAACACAATATTTTGGGGACAAAGAGTTGAAAGGTCATAGTTTAAAGTAATAGGTGTGTGTGCACATTCGTGTGTGCGTGTGTGAAGTGGCCAAGGGATGGTGTGTCCTAGTTGTCTTTAACTGTCAACTTGACACTGCCTAGAGTCACATGAGAAGAGAGTCTCAACCGAGAGATAATTGAAATGGGATTGGTTCATAAGCATGCTTATAAGGAGAGGTCCCAGCCCACTGTGGGTGGCACTCTTCCTAGGCCAGTGGTCTTGAGCCATATAAGAAGTTAGCTAAGCATGAGACAGCAAGTAGCATTCTTTATGGCTCCTGCTCTCTCAGTGATAGACTGTGACCTGGAAGTATAAGAGAAATAAATATTTAATTCCTCTAAAATTGTTTTGGTTGTGGTATTTATCTCAGGAATAGAAAGCAAACTTAAACAGGAAGAGCCTGAAAGTTGAGGAGGATTTGATGGTGAAGATCAGGCTCAAGTGACCCATTTTCTTCGTTAAGCCCTGCTCAGTTACAAAACACTGGACAGAGTAACTTAAAGAAAGAAGAGTTTATTTTGGCTTATGATTCAGAGATGCAGTCCATCACGGCTGGAAAATCATGGTGGTAGGAGCCTGAAGCAGCTGGTCACAATGTGTCTGCAATCAGGACACAGACGGAGACAAGGCTGCTGCTTGTCTCACTGTCTCCTTTCTATTTAGTCTGAGACCCCAGTGGATGAGATGGTGCTGCCCACATTCAGGGTGACTCTTCTTACTTCAGCCAGCCACATCTAAACAATCCCTCATAGACTTGCTTCATGATCCTCTTCCACTCCAAGATCCTGTTTCCTGATTCACTGAAGTGAGGCCTACCTTCATGAAAATGACCTGAGACATCCTTTGAGCATCTGGTGCCCTGCCTGCCTGAACTCAGGGTGTGCATGTGTCATTTTTATGATCTGTGTGATGCTTCTGTGTAAAGCAGACTAGCTGAGGGGAGACCCTGCAAGTTCTTACTAAGAAGGTTCCCCTTAGAAAGATGCGGGGTGTCATTCTAGAAGGCAGGGTGTCAATGAGAGGAGTTACAGGGTATTGCTATCCAGTGAGGGAGCGTGTGGACCTGGTGATGTCCTACAGGCACCTCATCTGGGAGGCTATGCTTATTGCTTCCCGTTGGATTCATCTGCTTCAGAGGCCAGGATTCCGAGCCTGGACTCCATCACAGTAGCAGAGGCAATGGCAGGAGTCTCTGCAAGGAACAGCCCTATCAATGCTGACAGTGGGACAAGCTTGTGGCTGCTCCTGGTCTTGCTGCTGGGAACACCCAAGTCACAGAAGTGGCCACATCCTGTCCAGGAACTCCAGGGTCTCTGGAAGTTTCACATCCTCTCAAATTCCTCCAGCTTTCTGTCCTGATGGTATTGTATGTGAGTGTGGGGGGGGGGGGGGTGTCATGAGATATTGTTTCTCCCAAGAACTCAAACAATGATGAATGTTTGATGTTATAGTTTCCATAAGATCTACTCCCAAGAAAGCCCTCTTCAAATGTCTGTCAGCCTCTTTGGTGCCAAGGACTGCTTTCCTTGAGGCTCAACATATGGAACTAATGGAATTTAAAATAAAACAGACTCCCCAGCCCCCTTCCTCTCTTGCCTCTGTTTCCCACTGGCTGGGATCCTGTCCTGTAAATTGTATGAGTGCTGTCACCTCCAAGCCTTTGTCACTGTGTTTAAACCAGAAATTGTTATCCACTCCCTTGGTGTGACCATGCTCCAGCAGCCCCTCAGCAGCCCCTGTTGCTGCTTACCTCATCCTCCTGTACCCGGGGACCTCTAAGCAAGTGATCTATGCCGACTCCTTCAGAGCATCTGCCCTTTCCTGCTCTAGAGAGGACTGAGAAAAATCCAAAGGATTTTTCATTGCAACAAGAGCTCCTCGGGTGGAAAGGGCTTTGCCTGTGCGTTTTCATCTGCCCACAGCTCGTACTCTGTGCTTGCCCTTGCAGGGGTGGGGGCGGGAAATGCACTTCTCACACTCGGTGTGTGCTATTTGTATGCATACCACAGCCCCATTTAGAGGGGGAGGAAACTGAGAGAATAGGTGTCATGCCCCTAGCTTAGTGGTGTGGCTCTGTAGGAACTATCGTCAATTCTGCCCCCAAAGCCTGGCTTTTAACTCTGTGGGATCATCCTAGCAAAATCCCTCCAGTAGCCATCTGAGACTGTCTCAGCTCAGGGCTAGCTGTCGGTGGCATGCTTTAGCTACCCTGAAGGCTATGTTAGTTCAGATGTTAGATTTTTCACAGGGGTTCAAGTTTCTTAGCTTTGAGCAATAAAAGAGGAGGTGGGAAAAAAAGAGAGAGAAGACACCACGTGGTAAATCCAGCCTCCAACCTAATGCACATCTCTCTGGGCCTCTCCCAGCTCCAGAAGCCCCCTCCCCAGCTGTGACATCACCATTCAGCCCCTGAAGATGACAGCCCTGTGATCCATCACCAGCCATCTGCTTTCCTGCTGCTGGGGACAGGAGAGCCTGGAGCTAGCCTCACTGGGCTGGGAGGCAGCTGCACCTGTCCATCACAACCCAGGAAGGGCTGTTTGCATTTGTCCATGTTGGTCCCCCCCCTCCTAACCCCCCACTATCTCAAGATGTGACATCTTCCCATCCAGGCCTGGAGTTTCTAGCCAGTCAGACAGCCTTGCTCACAGAGACTCAGCCGTGAGATTGAGATCTGATGAGATAAAGCCTTGGGCATCTGTGAATTAGTTCATGGTTCAGGCCATGATGAAAGGGCTGATTGCTCAATAGATACCCGGAGCAAATTCAAGCCAGGGCCGGAGAGCTTCAGAGAAGTGTCTCTGCTTCAGCCTCTTGAAAATTTGGGGCAAAGTCTAAACATTTGCCAGTCTTATCACTTCCTTAAGAAGGGTGTATTTTGTAATGTGGCATGGAGCTATTTGCCAAGAGAAAGATACCCCAGCTCAACACTGGCATCTTCATCCTTTGGGTCTATAATGTAAACACTGAATTCCAGCCCCACTTTTGAGAGGGGAGAAGCAGATAAGAGGTTTAAGGAAATAGAAAGGAAACAAATGGTGAGTTTTTGTGGTCTCTTATTTCCTAAAGTGCACGGGGAGAGGTAAGCAAAGAGTAACCAATGGAGCATCAAATGTTCCTTTAAAAAAAAAAATTTAAAAAGGCTCTTTTCTGTCTCTACCTTGGGACAATGACCTCCCCAGACAGCAGCCCCACAGGCCCCTTCAAAAGGGCACAATTACCCCTGTGGCGTCTGTCGGTTCTGCTTGACTTGGAGAAATGGCTCCCTCCTCAGAGTTCCTAAAACATTTATCATCCCAGCCATTCCCTGGGCAATTAATCAGGTGCTGCCTTGACTGTCTCCGAACGCTGTATCGAGCACTATTTAACCCTTATCAGCAATGGAGCTTTCGACAGCTTGTCTTTCTGACTCAACGGGAGCTTCTAGAAGGCCAGGCAAAGGTCCACCCCTCCCTGTGTCTGATGCTCACTCCCTGAAGATGCTTAGTCTCCTCATCAAGGGAGGATCTGTCTATCCCCAGATAGAGAGCATTTGCACTCAGGATGCTTAGCATAGTACTGAGACCCACAGTGTACACAAAAGGGCCGTCTGCACTGGATTCCTTATGAACATTGCTACTGGCTTGTTTGAACATGACTAAGTATCTGTGTTTATTGTTTGGATTTTTAAAAAGATTTATTATTTGAGAGAGAGAGAGAGAGAGAGAGAGAGAGAGAGAGAGAGAGAGAGAGAACACAAGAGCAGGTACCCCCAGAGCACAGAAAACGGTATCTCTTTGATTTGAACTGGAGTTACAAGCAATTGTGAGCTACATGACACGGGTTTTAGGAGCCTAACTCAAGTTCTCTGCAAGAGTAACAAGCACTCCTAATCACTGTTCCATCTCTTCAGCCCTGTTTTAAAGATGCTAATGATTATTGGGGGGGAGGGGGGATACATGCCTCGGCCTGTGTGCGGAGATTTGAGGGCAATTTTATTCAGTCAATCTGTCCTTCTACTTCCAGAAATTAAACTCAGGTCATCCACCTGGCATCGTTCACTAGACAGCAAGAGTCTTTATCCACTGAGCCATCTCTCTGCCTCCCTCCCCCCAAGAATGAGCATCCCTGGGTGCCAGGCGTTGTGCTTCTTCGGACACTTAGAGCTGCAATCCCACCTTTTCCTGATGAGTTCTGAAACCTATCTGGAAACACCAGGCTCCGGTTCTGTTTGTTCTCTATTGCCGGATACCCTTGTTCCCGTGTGGCAAGCTGTCTGCTTCAAAGGCCCTCCAACTGTGTCACAGACCTCTCAGTCTGGGTGAAGGAAGCGGTTTTGATCTCAAGTGTGGCGTGTGGCTTTCAAAGGATAGGGGGTTTGGAGATAGACATCTTCCACAGTCTCCACAGAAGTCAAGAAGGAGGGTCTGCCAGCAGGGGACGGGGTAGGGAACCACTAGGTATGGAGATGGAGCAGGGACTCTGAGAGGCCCATACCCAATGTAGTTGGAAAATGTAGTCTGTGACTCAGCAATTCATCTCTCCAGCCCAAGGATGAAAAAGATTTGCAGCAGGCCCAGTGAGTATCTAGGCAGCACTCGGTTTGGTTATGTGATAGAAGCTGCAGTCAATCCAGATAAGCCAGCCATCGCTGGGCCATTGGTTGTCCTAGACCGTGCCAATCCATCACCTGTGTGCAGAGGAGCAGGGGAGCAGGGGAGCAGGGGAGCAGGGGAGAGTTGTTATGATACCCCAGGTGAAGTGGCCTGAACTCTGGCAGTGCTGGAGGAGGGAGAGAGATGCCTCCCTTCCAGACCTTTCTCAACTGCCCTTCTTCTTGCCCTTGACTGATTCCCTCTGTAACCCCACGGCCCCAGTCATCTCTCCCCCTATCCTCTGGTTTTCCATTTTCAGGGGTGCTCCCCTGTGTGCTGGGGAACACCATAACAGCAGAGCCTGAAATGCACCAGAGCATGGGTGGGCCATGAATCACTGTGCCCCTGCCAGGGTTGAGAGGCTTTATAGAAACCCCATTTTGTAGCTTTCTGACAGCCAGCTAGACCCTGGAAGTAGAGGAGATGTTGATCTTTCCTAGGCTGCAGATCATCCCATTCAAATGTGAGCATTCATACCATGCCTCAGTCCTGCCAGAGCTTTTATGACTCTCCCGGGGTCCATTCCAAAGCCCACTTCTCAGCCAAAGCCTGATTGGGGGGCAGCTGAGACCAGCCCCAGGCCCCAGAAGGAAAGAAACCTACATCTCCCCAAGGGCCACCAGCCAGGGACAATGGATCCGCTGTCAGCCAGTAGCGAGTATTACAAAAACCTAAAGACATTATCCCGGCCCTGGTGAGACGTTTAGGAAATAAAACAGGTTTTAAAAACACACATACACATGAAAAATGAAGTGGAAATGTGGCTGATGGGGAGGGACTCCAAGGTGACCTCACCTCAGTCTGGCCCTGCAAGAAGAGAGAACAACCCTGTTCTAGAGATCCCAGGCTATGGGCAGACCTTCAGGGGAGCTTACCCCAGTCAGGATGAGGTCAGCCCAGCAGAACCTCACAAGGCATCTGCCATGACTCATCTTCATCGTCAACGAGATGGTACTTAGAACTGGAAGCACACTTTTATTATGATGGATATTTCCAGAAAGGTTTAACTGAGGTAGGAAGATCCACCCTGGATACGGCCAGCACCACTCTGTAGGCTTCGCTCCTGGATAAAAAGGAGAAAGTAAGCTGAGCATCAGCCTGACCTCTCTCTGCCTTGCAGTGGTAGGTAGAGTGAGTCCAGCTGCCTGAAGTCCTGCTGCTGTACCTTCTGCAGCGGGAAAGGCTGCACCCTTGAACCGTGAGCTGAGACGACTCTTCCTTAAATCGCTTGGTCAGGTGTTGGTCCTAGCAAGGAGAAAGTTAACTGATACCTTGTTTGACAATAGGCTCTTGGCAGGTATAATTAATTAATTAATTAAGGACCTTCAGATAATCCTGGAGTTAGGGGGCTCAATATCCAATAAGGTAGGATCCTTGTGAGGAAGAGAGGAGAACTGAAAACATAGTCTTGCAACAACTGAATGCTAAGAGCCACTAGAGACTAGCAGAGGTAGAAGGGAGCCTCCCCTGCAGCCTTGGAGCATAGCCACACACTGAGACTTCATACCTCTGGTCCAGAACTGATCATGGTCAGTCACATATGCATTCCTGACTATGCTGTCCCATGTCAAATAAGCATGATTTCTCAGTTGCTTCCAAGATTGCGTGCTCCAAGGTAACCACCCCATACTTGACTATGCCGCTCACCTGAAGAAGCTGAGCCCCCTCCCCCCCCCCCAAGGTAGATTTATAGGTAGGGAAGAAATCAGATTCAACAACAACACAGGCTTGTGCTGGAGACGCAACTCACATGCAGCTGTCTATGAAGGAAAAGGTGAGAGCATCCAGAGCCATGACCAGTGCTCCATGGAATGTGGATTTCCAAGGGCAGTGGGAATGAGAGGCTTACTTACTGCCATAACCTTCTAGAAAAACACCAGAGCCTCAGCCATCCTTTAGTCCGCAGACACATTTTTATACGGAGCTGCTAAATGTGGTGTCTGGAAAATAGTGGGCCAGGCTAGCTTATGTCTTACACGAGATAAACGTAAAAAGATAAAGTGCCAGGGTCTCCCGAGGAGGTCTGCTGAGAACATGGCTGGAGTCACCTTTGAGGAGGCTAGGACCTGGACAATGTGGAATAAAGTCCCAGGTAGGATCAGCAATGTGTGTAAAGGTCATATACAGAACAACTTGGCTAGCTCCAGAGACATTTGTTTCTATTTTTTATTTATTTGTTTTTGTTTGGAGACGGGGTCTCTCTACATACTCCTGAAACTTACTCTGTAGACCAGGCTGGACTCAAACTCACAAAGATCAGCCTGCCTCTGCCTCCCAAATGCTGGGATCAAAACTCAAATCCCCATGTTTAGCCTTTCAGAGATTTGGAGGCCACAATGACTAGGGGATCTCCCTGGGGAAGTAAGGGACAGTTGATGAGCAGAAGTTCGGGGTCATCCTTCACAGAGAAGACCTTGTTCTCCATCCCAAACCCTAAGCCAGTGACATACACGGTGGACACTTAAAGATGCGTGTTATTGGACTGCTTCTCTAGTCTGCTGGTATTGTCGAGGCTGGATGAGGAGAGAGAGAGTGGAGGTGTGGATGTATGTGACTGCTACATGGCAGATGAAATGACCCTCAGAGGAAGGCCAACCGTCACACAAATCAAAGCAAAGGAAACTGCTCTATATGCATGGTACCAGGGTTGGAGCTACCGTGACTCTGCGCAGGAAAGAACCTTTCTTTAGGGGGCTAGGGCCTGAGACAGGGTTTGATGTAGCCTAGGCCGACCTCAAAGTTCCTATGTAGCCAGGGCTTAACTGTAATTACTTTTCTCGTTGCTATGATAGATCACCAAAGGCAGCGTATAGTAGAAAGAATTCATCTGGGGCTTATGGTTCCAGAGGTTTTTGAGTCCATGGTGGTGGAGCAGAAGTAGCAGGAAGCATGTGACAGAGCAACAGCTGAGAGCTCGTATCTGGAATAGAAAGCAGGAAACTGTGAGTGCATTGGGGGGTGGGAGGAGGCTTTAGACACTGCAAAGCCAACCCTGGCCAAGCCTCTCATTCCAAACAGTTCTACCAACTGGGGACCATACTTTCAAACATAATTCTGGGGGTGTCCATTCTCACTCAAACTGCCATAAGTTCCTTCTCCATCTTTGGAAGATGGAGATCCTGCTCCATCTCTCAGTAAGTGGTGTAACAGACGCTCATCACCACACCCAGCTTTTTGTTGTTTTTTGAGACAGTCTAGCACTGAAGCCCAGGGTAGCCTGGAACTAACTATCCAGCCCCCAAAACTTGGGGCAAACTTCCTCAGTTTTCTGAGAGCTGGGATTATGGGCATAAACCAGGAGGCCCTTCCCTCTGTCCCAGGGAGGAACTTAACCTCAGGTCTCCCCTTAAAAGGCAAGTACTCGATCACTTAGCTCTGCCCTCAGCCTTCAGACTCAGGAACTTTCCCTGCAGACCTTGTTGGTCTCCCTCAAAGGAGAGCTCAGAGCCCCCACCTCCCACTGTGAGTAATTTCTGTTGTATAGGGAACAAAGTTTCTGTCAGCTCACAGGCCCAGGTTGTGTCACTACAGGTAAGTCAAGGCAGGAAGATATTGAAGCTTCCAGTCACATCATACCCACATGTAACCCCAGAAAGAAATTCTGCTTTTCTCTGCTCAGATTGCTTTTTCCTTATTTTATCCTCCAAGCCAGGGGAATGGTGCCACCCACAGTGGGCAGATCCTCCCACTTCAATTTATGTAGCAATACAATTCCTCATAGACATGCCCATAAACTAACCTGATTCAGATCATTCCTCTTTGAGGTCTTCTCCCTAGGTGATTCTAGAGCAGGTCAAGTTAACAATTAAACTCTTGTGAACTTGATACACAAACATACCAGAACATTAAAACCCATAACTTTCCAATTCTTGTTCTCAATATTTTATATATATATATATAAAGTATATATGTATATATACGTGTGTATATATATGTATGTGTGTGTGTGTATATATATATATATATATAGTATATATATATGTAACCTTTAAAATATATAACCATAATACAATCTAATCTTTTTAAAGCCCCAATAAATAACAATTCCAATTTCTGGAAAGTGCAAATTTTCTTTACTGTGAGCTCTTACAAACTTAAACAAGCAAGTTATATACTCATACCATAAAATGGCACAGAGAAAACATCCTGTTCCCACAGGCTCATAGATTTAAGTGCTTGGTCACTAGGGAATGGCACTATTTGAAAGTATTAGGAGGTGTGGCCTTGCTGGAGGAAGTGTGTCACCGGGGGCTCTCAGGTTTTCAAATGCCCAAGCCAGACCCAGTGTCACTCTCTCTTCCTGATAACTGCAGATCTGGATGTAGAACTCTCAGTTCCCTCTCTAGTCCCACGTCTGCCTGTGTGCCACCATGCTTACAGCCTTGATAATAAACCTCTGAACCTGTAAGTAAGCCCAGTTAAATGCTTTCTTCATAAGAGTGGCTGTGGCCCTGGTGTCACTTCACAGCAATAGAACACTAAGACAGGAAGTATCAGGGAATTGGCAGTGAACAACAAGGAAACATGACTCTTGCAGCTCCATATTCAGCATCTCGGGCTTGTAACATAATCTTCTGGGCTTCAGAGGACTTGGATAACCCCATTCCAGTTCTGCCACTGCACACAAAACCTGTCTTTTAGATAACAGCCATCTCTAGCCCACACCTACAGTTAGTTCTTCTTAGCAGACATCCCATAATCTTGGCAACTCTAGTATCCTGGGGTCTCTATCACAACCGGAGCTTCACCCTCACAGCTTCACTCAATGGCTTTGGGGGGGCCTCTTTGCAAGGATTTCAACCCTATTAGACAGTACCTGGCCGTCGCTGAGCTATACAAATCCCCTCAGTCTGCCATCTTCGCCTTAAAACCCGGCGCTATGTGGACAATGCTTACACCATTGACAAGTTCCACTGCCAAGCTGAGATGTACCCCTTCCCTCTTGAACCACCCCTACTTTACCCTGTGTGTTCTGACCTTGAGAAAATGTCTTCACATTGTCCCAGTGAAGGACAGGGAGCTCCTCTACAGTGGTGCTGATCTGTCTATCGATTGCAGCTGCCTCTTCAGCGGCACCCCAAGTGCCATCTTGCCTTGAAATTTCCCCTGGCAAGCAAATCAGTTGATCATCTTCAAACTTAAGCCTCCTGAAGCTCTCAGAACACAAGCAAAATGCCACCAGATTCTTCAGCAAAATGTCAACGAATGCCTGTAGCCAAATCCCCTCAAGTCCTTGTTCCTCTCTAAGACTGATGAGTTGAGCTTCCATCGTTCATATGCCTCTCTCGGTGTTCTCTTTCAAGCTCCCATATGAACACCCCATGAAGCTCTCTTCACAACACGCAACCGCTTTTCAAGCCCAAAGTTCCAAATTATTCCACTCCTCCCCCCTCCCAGATACCGCATGGCCATGTTTATCACAGCACTATGCCTCTTCCCTGTACCAACCTTTACCCTAGTTTCATTTCTATCACTGTCTTAGTCAGGGCTTCTATTCCTGCACAAACATCATGACCAAGAAGCAAGTTGGAGAGGAAAGGGTTTATTCAGCTTACACTTCCATGCTGCTGTTCATCACCGAAGGAAGTCAGGACTGGAACTCAAGCAGGTCAGGAAGCAGGAGCTGATGCAGAGGCCATGGAGGGATGCTACTTACTGGCTTGCTTCCCCTGGCTTGCTCAGCTTTCTCTCTTATAGAACCCAGGACTACCAGCCCAGGGATGGCACCACCCATAATGGGCCCACCTCCCTTGATCACTAATTGAGAAAATGCCTTACAGCTGGATCTCATGGAGGCATTTTCTCACCTGAAGCTCCTTTCTCTGTGATAACTCCAGCTTGTGTCAAGTTGACACACAAAACCAGCCAGTACAGTCACCATTAAAAATCCTCTGACAGAAGCAATTTAAAAGAGAACAGGTTCACTGGGCAGTGGTGGCACATGCCTTTAATCCCAGCACTTGGGAGGCAGGGGCAGGCGGATTTCTGAGTTCGAGGCCAGCCTGGTCTACAAAGTGAGTTCCAGGACAGCCAGGGCTACACAAAGAAACTCTGTCTCAAAAAACCGAGAGAGAGAGAGAGAGAGAGAGAGAGAGAGAGAGAGAGAGAGAGAGAGAGAAAGAGAGAGAGAGAGAACAGGTTAATTTTAACTCATGGTTTTAGGCTATAGTCCACCATTGAAGGGAAGTCAAGGCAGGAGGGTCTTAAAACAGCTGCTCACATCACATTCACACACAAGAGTGAAAAGAAACTGATGAATGTTCGTCTGTGCTCGACTCACGTTTTACCTTCTGTATACTAGACTGAGACTCAGGGAATTGTGTCACCCACAGTGGGCAGGTCTTCTCACTTCAATGAACATAAGACAATCTCCCTCTAGACATGCCCACGGACCAAACTAATCTAGACAATCCTTCACTGAGATTCTCCTCCCCAGTGATTCTTGATTGTGTCAAGTTGACAAATTAACCATCATACAGTAGAGCAGGAAAAGGTAAATCCTGGTGCTCTGGACATGTGCCCAGAGCCAGTGGTACAAAAGCCCTCCTTCATGTGTCAGAATGTGCAGAGTCTCAGCTTTCTTCTCAGAATGGAAACTTCCCTGCCCGCCAATGCACACATGTGGGCTTGATTTATTTGCCTGCTTGTTGGCCAGGACTCCTCTGGTTACTGTAAATTCTTTTCTCCCTCTCCAAGTGAACAGTCACAGGGGGTCTCCCAGGGGAATCTTCTCCAAACCTGTCCCTGATGGAATCTGATATGGAAATGCCAGAAGCCCTGTCTCTCCCAAAGTCTCTACCTCTTTCTCCTACACTGCATCTACAAGGGAGAGAGAGGCATGTGTTTCCAGAGTCTTTCCTGCTGTCACCACCTTTCTAGGTGATCAACAAAGGCCTGGGGTGAACAAGTGCTGTAGCCTTGCAGTGAGTGGGTCTCGGTGGTCAGTGGGTCCAGTGATATACTCCCCACAGTGTGTAGGTGCTTCCAGCCCTGAGATGACAAGAGCTTCTTATTGGGTTCAGGAAACTGACAACTCAGGACACTCATGTTGTCGGGGGGGTGAGGGTGGGGTGGTGTTTGCCTCCAGGGTCTATGTGCAACATCTGGAGCCTTTGGGACTGCACAGTGTGTAGATCATGCTGTAAGGATCCAATAGTCAAGTGCTGGGGTGTTGCAATGGTCCCAAGAGCCACTGGCTTGCTTTCTCCACAGGCATCCCTCGCTGAATTCCTTTGGGCTCCAGAAATGTCCACACCCAGCCACAGCACAAGCCAAAAGAGCCCTGTTACTCTCCTTGGATCCCTCCTTCCTTACCTAAAGGTCCTATTTTATCCACGTGTAGCCTGGTGTGCCTTAAAAACAAAACCAAGTTGTGAGAGAATACAAACTATTTCCTGCCATCATTCCAGTTGAGGAGAGAGTGAAGTCACTTGACAATGCACCAATCAGAGACAATATTCGTATAAAGATGGGTGAGAAGGAACAAGGGAGAAAACAGGGGGAAAGGCGGGAGAGGAGGAGGAGGAGTCCCTGCTGAGTCTTCTGTGCTGGCCTTCATTTTTGGCTCACATGGGTCTGTCTAGATGTTCTGTAGAATCTTCTGAGAACAGCATTGCAGTCTTTCCATCTGGAAAAGCAGTGTGGGCAACCGATCACAGAGATGTGGGAAGGAGACCACCCAGCAGATGGAGGCCTACCAGCCAAGCTCTGCAAAGAAAGTCTGCTCCAGACACCTGTAACTGGGAAGGCCCTAGTTCCACCTCTGGACTATGAGCATTTCAAAAACAGAGGCTGAGGACTGTGAGGCAGCTCAGTGGGCAAAGGTGCTTGCTGCCGGGTTTGAGTTTGATGCCTATGACCCACATGGCGGAAGGAGAGAAATGACCACACAAATTGCCCTCTGATCCCCACACCTGTAGGAACTGGCACAAACTGGATTATACTTACCACAGGCAAGTAGCCCCAAAGGTCTTGCTGGTCTCTCATCCTTTGATCTCTGCCAGTCACCATCTTTTCCAGTTTTAACATCCCCTTCTGTCCTGCTCTCTCTCTCTCTCTCTCTCTCTCTGTGTGCAACACTCATTCCCTGGAGAGTCTCTTGGTCTCTCCCTCAATACCACCTCCTCTAGAGGCCTTTTTGAGCATCCTTCTTTTATGTCTATTGTGTGCTTGAGATAGGGGCCTTGTGCCTTGCTGGCCATGTTTCCCCAACAGCTATTCTGCCAATGTCTCAATGCTTTGATTGTCTTCCTACCTTTATGGGTTAGTTGTGAGACCACTGTGTGCATCACAAGTAGTTCTCCTAATGACATCACTGAGAAGTGAGGGAGAGCCACAGGAACTCTCTGAAGCTGCTGCATCACCTGAGAAATGGGAACATAGACAAGGGCTCACAGAGCCAATTCATTAGGGTTGTAGAACACATGTCTAAAGAGCACCCAACAGGGAGAGGTGTGGTTGGACAGCTTCCTGGAGACTTCTGTGTTGTGTTTGTTTGCTTGCTTTTACCATGAACCAAGAGTCTAGGCTATTTCTTTCTCATCAACTTGTTCTGCATCACATTGGCCTGCCATCTGAAACTACCAAGGAACTGTGGCAAAGGAGAGCTGAGACCCATTTACCTTCAGGATGTGTCTTTGGCCCCTTCACTACCCCATCCTGTGCAGATGGTCTGCTGGGGCCTCCTGTTTGGAAAACCAAAATATCTTCAATTCTGACACATCAACATATGTATAACACTCTGCTGACTTGGCCCAATGTAGGGGAGAGAGAGAGAGAGAGAGAGAGAGAGAGAGAGAGAGATATGTTGGCTTTCCATCTCTCCCCTGTGTCTTGCTGGCCTTCAGCAATTCTACTTCAACTCAGAAGACTTGCCTCCTCACTCTCCACTCTGGGTGGGTAGGTATTGGTTCCCTCATGGCAAAGGATATGATTGTGTTCATGACTCTCCTGTTATCCCAGATCCACCTGATGCCTCAAAAGTTCCCTAAGCCATCAACCTGGATTGCCATGTCTGACAGAAGGACCTCTTACATCACAGTTCATTGTGTCCTGAGCCTGCCTGTCTGTCCTCCATCTTCCAGCTTTGAGGTCACAGTTTGAGATGTGACAATTGCCTGCTGCCCCCTCCCCTGTTGTTGTCCTAACAATCTGGGTCCCCAGGACTGCCAAGGAAGCCAATCATGTCAGATGTGGCACCCACAGGGACCTTCTGTGACACTCAGTTGGGTGGTGGCTTTATCCCCACGGTGAGGACTGCTTTTATCTCTCAGGAGGTTCAGCCATCCGTTCACTATTCATTTATTCCTTCATTCACTCAACAAATATTTACCCAGCCCTTGCCCTGAGTAAGGACAGAACAGAAATGAATTAGGTACACACAATCTCACAGCTCTCCATGGTGCCAGAAGGGAGATAAGAAAATCTGTGTTAGCAACTCATTGTGGGGCTCGCTGTTCTTTTCAGCAGCTGGGGTCTGCTGTTAACAATACCTCGATTTTCCCTGGGAAAGTGCTACTAGCCCTTGTTCTCACCCAGTGTGTGTGTGTCGGGGTGGGCTGGGCAGTGTTAGATGCCTTTTAGCAGATAAACTAAATGAGGCCAGGGAAGGCTTAGTGGCCTGCTGGTGACCTGTCAAGAATGAGGGGGAGTTTTGATTTCATTTTGGTACCTTTTCAGGGTTGGCCCATGAATCTAGTAATGTCAGAAGCTACCAATGCAACTTGCCAAGGAATTCTTCCATTAGCCATTGGCCTGGGAAAGTGTCCTAAGTGTGGGGCTTCCTATCTGGACAGAACCAGAGAGCAGAGTGCACAGCCAGTGTCCACGTGTGGCCACAGGTTATCTGCTGATCAACTGTCCAGTGTTAGGTAAAGACATGGTGTGTACCTAGTGGGCTCAAGTTCTCCCACTGAGTAGGGCATTCCTTCCAACCTGCTTCTAACCCTTCACCCTACACTTTTGAACCACTCCAGGCCTATGTGATTTACCCCAAAGTGAAAATTAACACCAATTGGTTAGCTAGATGAGGACCTTGGGAGAAACTGAGGCAGGAGGATTGTGATTTTAAGCTAGTGTGGACTACATTGGGAGATCTTGACAAACTAACAACAGATTCACCACCACCACCAATCATAATCATAATAACAATAACAAAAAAAGAGAGAAGATCTGTTGTCCAGACAGCTAAGCAGTGAGATGCTGGCCTTGACAAGGACAAGTAAAGATAATAAATAAGTGATTCTCTGAGATGTCCTCAGGGCTGTTCTTGGCTTTCAGAAACTTGACTTCAAGTTCAAACTGTTCCCAAGACTCTACAGTCTTCAGGTTTTGTCTGATAAATTTATTATTCCTGTGTATTAGCTACATTTCTTGCTGCTGTGACAGAGCAACCAACAGAAGTAATTTAAGGGGGAAGACCTCGATTGGGGTCAGCATTTAAGCACACAGTCCATCCTGGTGGGGGAGTCACAGGAGCAGGACGGCAAGACGCTGGTCAAGTTTTCTCTGAATTCAAGAAACAGAGGAAGATGAATGACGGCATCAGCTGGCTTTCTCCTCTTCATTCTAGGACTGAAGCCTAAGGGATGGTGCCACCCATATTCAGTATGGGCCTTCACTCCTCAGTTACTCCAGGTTAGGAGCTACCTCAGAGAAATATCTGGTGCTTTTTCTCCTAGTTGGCAATCAATAGTCTCCATTACATTCTAAGTTAACCAAAAGAGAAATACGGCAGCCAGGAGACCTGAACAGGAGCAAGAATCAGCAGGCTGGTGATCTGGGAAGATGGCTGCCTGCTGTGGGGCTCCAAATCCTTTGATGGTTCCCAACACAACTGTTCAGCATCACTTTCCCCTTAGTTTTTCCTTTGTTCTTGGTCAGAGCAGGTCAGGACACTGCCTCAAATAAAGACCCAAGCTCTTGGGTGTTGCTGTGACATTGAGTCTGGGCTCCCAGCCTATGAGATGAGTCTTCCCTCCTGTTACTACAGATTAGAGAGTACTAAGAAAATGCTATGGAAAGCCTCCCGAATGACCCAGATTCACATGGTACTTTTATCAGAGGAAAAAAAATTATTTGAAAAGAGCTCCTATGTGGGCAAAGATGAAGAGGCCAACAATGGGCCAGGCTCCTAACAGGGGTGTGCACGAACTTCTTTAATTCAAGCCCACTCAACTCCCACCGTCTCTTTCCAACACCTGCGGATAAGAGAAAGAGAGAGACAGACACTATTTTACCCTTCCTCTTCAAAGGGAAGTCTATGTCGCCTTTCTGGCCCAGTTTGAAAGATGCCTTCCCTCAGGCATGCTTTCAGAGTGCGGTCCAAACTCCCTCCTGTGTCTCCCAAGCCCAACAAAACTGGAGCCAGCCTCAGGTTCCCAACTCCTGCTGCTGCTTTACCTCCGCCATCCTGTTCTAGCATGCTGGCCTCCTTCCTGTTCCTCGAAGACACCCTGCCCACGCCACCACACAGCCTCACCCTCAAAGTGCTTTCTGTCTCGGTGACCTTTGCACATCTACACTCTTCTTCCCTCAGGACTCTCTGCTCAGAAAGGTCTCCTGAACTACAGGGGTCTACACAGCACACCCTGGATTTCTCCTGGCTGTTGCTCCTCTTGGGGGTCTCATTATTTGCTGCCTACTTTCTGGTTCCTGCCCGTAGAAAAAGATTGCATAGCAGGGCTGCTCTGGCAGGTTCATATTCTGTGAATTGGGAGCCAGGCCCGGGCCATGATGGGTGTGGTGTGTCTGCCAGGAAAGCAGAAAGAAGAGTTGTGTGTAATGAATGTGTTAGGGTTTCTAGAGGCAGACTGGCCAGTTCTGCTGGCTAGGGAACCTGTTTATGTCTCAGGATGGCTGTGGATGTGTGAGGTCCATAGGATAGGCCACTGGGCAGAAGGCAGATTTGAAGCTAGGAAAGCAGGAGCAACCTGGGAAGAGCCCAGCATAACAGAACTCTCATCATTGTCCCCAACTGTGGGTTAAGCAGCTGACATGTGTAAACATGGACAGGAGTCAGATCCCAGACACGAATGTTATTGGGTTACACATTGCTTTTCGGTCAGTGGAGTCAACTTGCTGGTTATGAAAATGGCCGCCACCTCCCCTTCCTTTCATGTCTTGCATGAGTGTCCCTGGTGACCCATTGAACTATAAACATACCAGGAAGAGAATTCCAGGAAATGCAGTTGCAGCAGCCAAAGGAGCACATTCCCCAAGCCCACGTAGGTCTATAGCAGCCCTGATTGATGGATGGAGTGAGAGAAAGCTTTGCACTCTTCTATGACTCCCAGGTATATCAGAGCCTCTGGGTGGTCCAGTTTCTGCTGCCACCTCCCAGCCCCACCTCCAACATCTGCAGGCCTGTGGGACTGTCCACTCTATCCAGAGGCTGAGCAACAGCCAGGAGAAATCCAGGGTGTGCTGTGTAGACTTTCGTAGTTCAGGGGACCTTTCTGAGCAGACAGTCCTGAGGGAAGCAGAGTGTGGATGTGACCCCAGCTTTACACATCACCTCCTGGAAGACAGTCCACACTGAGGCTGAGTTGAGCTGGGAGCCTGCACACATTCCTTGGTTCCTCTCTCTGGAAGGACTGTTATTATCCCACTTGTGCACCCCCATAGTCAAAATATGCAGCTTTTATTTTCTCACATACAATCCAGCATTTGGGGGTTTCATCAAGTATTTTTCTTTTTAAAACTTTTTACATTACTTAGGAGGGGACTTCATGTGGAGTCATCCTCCAGGAGTCAGTGGTCTCCATCCAACATGAAAGTTTTGGGGCTTGAACCCAGGTCCTCAGGCTGATGCCACAATGCCTGCATCTGCCAAGCCATCTGCCTGCTTAGGATATTCTTCTTCTAATACTGTGTCTTGGAGCTCCTTCCAAATAGAAACACACAGATCCACTTTCTTCTAAAGGCTGCATGGGGTTCCATAGAGATGGATATTGCTTAGTTTACCTTATTGCTTTCTGTTGGACACTCAGAAAGTTTCCATTTTCACAAGGATAAAGAACAGATCCCTCCTACACATCCTGGATTGTGTTTCTGCACCTGCTGTACATACATGGCTGACTTCTGGCGCTCCTCGGGACTCAATAGAAATGCCCCTTCTTCCAGGAAGCCATCTTAAACCATTAAAAGTTAGGTTTTAATTTGGTTTGGACCTTTGTCTCTTAATGGTCCATAAGACAAAAACCTTAATTTGCATTTTTGTGGCACTACGGAAAGATGATGGAAAGCCTAGGAGGCGGGGCCTAGCGGAAGTGAGGTCACTAAAGGGAAGAGGTCACTAGTGGTCATCAGTCTCCTCCTCCAGCATACACTCCCTCCCATGACATTCTCCTTCAATACAGGCCCTGAAACAACATCACCAAACGACCATGCACTGACCCCCTGAAAGTGTGAGTGACAACCAGCATTTCTTCCCTCTAAGTTGATCATTTCCAGTTGTTTGGGCACAGCAACAGAATCGTGGCTCACACAGGTTGGCCTCTCTAGCTGCCAGGTACACAGTGCAAACCTGCTGCATGACACTATTCCTGGGGAGATGTTAAACATCTACTTACCCCAGACAGGGAGCCCACAACTCACCCAATAAGAAGACCATCAAAGTCCAACTTGGAGAGTCAATGGATTTTACTGGGGTTACTTACAGGAGCAGAAATGACTCAAAGACAGCTGCATCACCAAAGGCCACCACAGCGTGGGTGACAGCTCATGAAAGCTGGGACCATGGGGCTCACTGCACAACCTGTAGGCAGCTCAACAGGTCAGAGAGTGATTCCTCCATCAGCAAAGCTGGTCTGGGGCTCTTCCAGGTAGCTCTGCTACCCTCAACTTTTTCCGGGAAGCCTGGTCCACTTGGGTCTCACCTAGGCATCTATGATGGCTTGTATATGCTTGCCCCAGGGAATGGCACTATTAGAAGCTTTGACCCTGTGTGTTACTGTGGGTGTGGGCTTTAAGATCCTCATCCTAGCTGCCTGGAAGTCAGTATTCTGCTAGCAGCCTTCAGATGGAGATGTAGAACTCTCAGCTCCTCCTGCACCATGTCTGCCTGGATACTGGCATGTTCCTGCCTTGATGATAATGGACTGAACCTCTGAACTTGTAAGCCAGCCCCAATTAAATGTTGTCTTTATATGAGTTGCCTTGGTCATGGTGTCTGTTCACAGCAGTAAAACCTTAACTAAGACAGAAGTTGGTACTAGGGACTGCAGTATTGCTTTGATAGGCCTTACCATGTTTTTGTTTGGAAGAATGTGGATTTGGGGAATTTGGAAAGCAGAGGAATGTTTTAAGTGGGGCTTAATGTGACATCCTAGGAGGAATATGGGAGACTTTGTTCCTGTGACTGATTTAAACTGTGATGATCTGGCCCAGGAAGTTTCAGTGGAGAACTTCAGTATGTGGCCTAGAGACTGTTTGTGTGGTATTTTGGTGAAGAATGGGGTTGCCTTTTGCCTTTGTCTGAAGAGTCTGCCCTAGGCTAAGGTAAAGAGATTTAGATTAATTGCTTTTAAAAAAGGAAGTCTAAAAACAGCCTGGTATCAATTCTGTTGTGTGGTTGCTAAAGTTCACTCTTATGAAGAGAATTTTAATGAAAAGGAGCAAGCTGAGAAAGAAAAAATATAAAATACATGGTTTAAGTATTAAAGAGGCACTGGGAGTTGACTCTATGTTCTAGAGATAAGAGATTAAAGGGGTGGGACTTTGGGGCAAGATCCAGGCATGGTCCAGGCATGGTGGTACACACCTTTAATCCCAGGAGATAAAGCCAAGCAGATCTCTGAGTTAAAGGCCAGCCTGGGATAGAGCAAATTCTAGTTGAAGAAAAGCTTAAGTCCAGGTGTGGTGATGCACACCTTTAATCCTAGAAGACAGGCAGGCAGATCTCTGAGTTCAAGGTCAATCTACAGAGCAAGATCCAGAACAGCCAAGCTTAGGCTGTGAAGGAGTTGGAAAACAGAAAGCTGCTGATAATGTAATAGAACAGGGGGCCATGTACCAGTTCCTGCAAACAGCAGAACTCCGAAGCTTCAGCCTTGTGGCTCTAGCTTTAGAGTCCAGAATAGAAGGGACTGCTGGGACAATTGATGCTGGTTAGCTAGAGCTAAGAAATTGGTGGTGATTAAGAAGAGACCAGCATCACTGAGGTGAAATCTTCTAGGAAGTTTTCTTTCTGAGAGCACAAAGCAGCTGTGTTCCAGAGATAGCCAAGGTTGTACCTCATGCTGCAGCTGTACTTGGTAATGTGTAAAAGCCACTCAGGTGGTACTGATTTTGAAGACATGAAGGGGTCATAAAGAGAATCTGAGGCATGGCACTGTGAGAGGTCATGGAAGGCCATTGGTGAAGGCAAAGCCTCAGTTGCAGTTGATGATCAAGGACTGAAGATCTCATGCAAAGGAGTTGAGGCTTGGCACCATGAAGAGAGCCTATGAGAGGCTTTTGGTGAAGCCTAGTTGCAGCAGAAGACCCCAGTATATTGGATATGCCAGTACCATGGGATGATCACCAAAAACATCAGCAGCAGTAGAGTGGATCCACCTGAGCTTAGGTGCTACAGAGGGCAGAGCTGGAGAAATGACACCAGCCCTTTGGAGGAGCCCAGAAGATCATGTGTGGATCCCAGACATTGAAACAAGAAGCTGTAATATTGAAGTTGCCTTGGAAACCCCGATATTTTCGAGATGCCAGAGCCATGGCTTATCATGCTGAGCCATGGGAAAGCTGCTAATGGGGAGTGGAACCATCCCAGGAGAAAGAAGTTTGTTGCAGCCAACAAAGGCAGAAAAGGATTTGGTATCTGAAGACCGCCTTAAAATTATATTTGGAGATGCAGAGTTTGGAGTTTGCCCTGCTAGTTTCCTGTCTTGTTTTGGGGACTACAGTTAAGTGATTGGAGATATCTCAGAAGAGACCTTGAACTTTGGACTGTTAACATTGTTGAGACTGCTATAGACTATGGTGACTTTTAAATTAGGACTAAGCATATTTTGCAGTATGCTTTGTTTAAGTATGGCACCCATAGACTCATATGAACAAGCCTCTGGGGGACAGGGAGTGGAATGTGATGGTTTATATATGCTCACCCCAGGGAATGGCACTATTAGAAGGTTTGACCCTGGTGGAGCAGGTATGGCCTTGTTGTTGGAGTAGGTGTGTCACTGTGGGTGTGAGCTTTAAGACTTTCATCCTAGCTGCCTGGAAGTCAGTCTTCTCCTAGCAGCCTTCAGATGGAGATGTAGAATTCTCAGCTCCTCCTGCACCATGCCTGCATGTTCCCACCTTGATGATAATGGACTAGACCTCTGAACCTTTAGCCAGCTCCAATTAAATGTTTTCCTTTATAAGACTTGCCTTGGTCATGGTGTCTGTTCACAGCAGTAAAACCCTAACTAAGACAGAATCTCAGCTTGTCTGAGAGTGTCTCCCTGCAGTTCTTAATGTTATATAAGCTTGGGGAAGGAGGAGGCTGGCATCTGGTTGATTTCAGGAACTTCCTGAAATGATTCAGTTGTTTATTTCCTATGTCCTATGGAACTTCCCTGCAGATTAGAATGATTCTCCTTTCCTCCAAATATCTTGAACTGTAATGAGTTACAATAAGAAATTGATGTGTCTGTCCTTCCTATGTCTTAGCAATGTTTATATTAGCCAACACATAGTAGGAACTCAATGGCCTTGTGAGTTCAATAGACAGCAGACTTGAGTGAGTGACTGAGTCACTTTACACACCCACCCTCAGCTCCCAGTCATACCAGAACACTCCTGTTGGTTCTGAGGCTACCTCCCTAGCTTCACCAGTGTCCCTGCTGATAGCACTCTCCTCTCTGGAAGCCCTTTCCCATCATTTACACTTGGGTCTTTCCTCACCTGCTCTGTCAAGCAGCTTTCGCTGAATTGCATCTCATCTTTTCCACCCTGCTGCCGCCTGAGCAGTCACTTCAGCATATTTTTCCAAGCTCCATTGCCCACTAATTGTTTCCCGTCTGTTGGCTTTGTGTCCCCAGGCTAGACTGTGTGTTCTTTGAGAGTGTAACCAGCTCTGTGATACTAGAGCATCTCCCACAATGCAGGGCTTATGGAAGCTGTTCAGTGGTTCAATAGAGCAATTGGTTCCTCTATTGATTGGGTCAGATTCCAATACTGATTGCTGGATGTGCTCCCTGGGGAACCAGAGAAGTGAAGAAAGGGACAGTTCTGTCACAGCAGTGGGTACAAGTCACATGGAGAACTCCTATGCTTGCCTGTTGGGGATTGGTTCCAATGCTTTGAATTAATCTGGTCCCCAAAATTGGGAATCTGTGGGTCCAAACTCTGAAGGTTCTTGTCCCCAGTTGGTTTTTGATCAGTCAATAAAGAGTCAATGGCCAATGGCTGGGCAGGGGGACTGAGGCAGGACCTTTGGATTTGCACAGGCTAGGAACTGGAAGAAAAGAAGACAGAGGATCACCATGATTCAGAGGGAGATAGATTGGATTTAGAGCTGCAGAAGAAAAATTATCTGAAATGTAGATGAAAAGGAATATGGCTCCCCAGAAGAGCTGTCTAGAAGCATCTTGGGCAGCAAAGACTAGGGAGGGGTCTGCCCAGAAGGTAATAGGGCAGCAAAGATAAAACAGATTTAGAAGGTGTTGAGCCAGGAGTACTGGAGGGAAATGTATGCTAGCTGAGGAAAGGATTAGAACTGCCCAGCCTTTAAGTGAATCAAGGCATATTAACATTAACGTGTGTGTGTGTGTGTGTGTGTGTGTGTGTGTGTGTGTGGTGTTTCTTTCATTCAAGAATCCAGATAGTTTCTGGGTGGGTTTGTGCTTTCGACTCGCTGAAAGCCAAAACAGTATAGGCAACTACCACTATGCTAACCTTTCCAAATCACTCCAAAGTGTGAGCTTGGGACTCACAGTCTTCTCACCAAGGTCCTAGCTGATGCCTCTCCATCCCAGAAGACACCACAATATGCACCTTCTATTCCCAGCTCCCAGAATCACCCACACTCCAGGAGAAGAAGAAACAGAGAACCCAGAGTGAATAGAATTTTCTCAGAACCTGTCTGGAGTTTAGATGTGTTTTCAGACATAATTTGATAAGGGTCCTGCTCCATTGACCTTTATTTCCATCAAAAGGCTTGAGGTGAATTCGCCATCCTGCCCTGATATGGCAGTGATGCCACAACTGATGTAGACAAAGGAAACACTAAACTTGTTTTAGAACTGAACTTGAGAGGGGAAAAGAAAAAGATGGAGATGGTGGTATGTGTTTATTTCAGACAGCCCAACCTAAAGGTGAACATTGATTTAGACTGCCAGCTAAGGATGAGTCAGCCTTTCAGAAGGAGATGTACTGGTTGAAGACACAAAATCACTACTCGGGTTCATACAACCTTCTCATTAACACCCAGTTCCCTTGTGACTTAGAGATGTTACTTGCTGACAAGTAGGAGGCTCTTAGCACATCCATTGCTCATTCCCCAGAGGAAGTACAGCTCGGGGGGCAAGCTAGACAGGGCCTATCCTCCACCCCTTTCACATCCTGGGGACTAAACAACACAAAAGCACAGCAATACAAGATGAGCAGCGTGTTCTGTAAGCCATGAGTGACAACAGTATTTGCCTTCAGAGAAGAGGATGATGTGGAGACAGGCCCATGGGAGAGGATATCAAACACAAAATAGACAGAAACAGCAGCGTGGAGAGACTGGAAGTGGGTGTGCTAGGAAGGACAGAGACACTTCTGGCTTATTAAGGCAGTCTGAATCCATTTCTTCTACAGGCAGGAGGAAGATAAAGCAGAAACATCATCAGTAGAGACATGTAGACGGACTGATCTTTCTAGAAAGGAGATGGTTTAGGAAATGTCCCACCATTGGGGTCATGGAGTCTAGCTAGATTAGTTACTGATGTGATTTCACAGACTGAAGAGGAGAGGATCAGTGCAGAGGTTGTGGGGAAGGACTCTAGGGCAGACACGTGGTTGGCCATTTAGATACAGTATCTTTGAACTCTGGTCAGGGATGGCATTCCAGCTGTTGTCAGAGCCAAAGAAAATCGAGGCTGATAAGAGCAATCATGGGGCCACCACTTCATATCAGGAACGCAGGAAGTAGGATGCATTCAAGAGAGAAACCAGGAGCTCATGAGGCACCTGCAGGATGTTCCAGAAACTCTGGCAGCTAGAAGCTGGCAACAGAGGGAAAGCAAAGGGTGTTTCTGGAGTTTATGGGGACAGTCCAGGGGCAGATGATTCCTGAAATGAAGGGAGATGAGAGATAATGAGTTGGATCAGACAAAGATTCCAACAAGGAAGAAGAATCAGCAATGAGTTCTGGGAAAAGACAGATGGCAACATGTAGACCAGGCAGAAATATGTTTCACTTAAATACTGGACACCCATACTCTTGGTTCTAACATGATAGTTGGTGGGATCTAACCCCAGACCCTTTACCTTTCTAAGTTACTTCAAGTGGCTGATCACTATTTTTTACCATTTAAGGGTATAGGGCTAAGGATGTGACCCAAGACTTGTCAATGAGAGTCAACTATAAGATTTTTGTTAAAATCATTGAGAAGACAAGTGTCCTGCTTCCTGCTGGGATTGTGATATTATAGGCCACCAGTACAGAGCTTTCGAGATACCAATTTGTCACCTCTCAGGGAGGGCTGACCTGAGAATGAAAACCAGGACAGAGGAGGAGAGTGAACACATTGCTCACCCTCTAGATCCTGCTGCACCTAGGGTTTTTATTTACTTGAGCCAACGAATGTGCTTTTAAACTTATGCCGATTTGATTTGAGTTCTGTCATTTACAACCTGAAGAGTGCTGACCCGCAAACGGCCCCATAGCTAATGAGAAGCTTCTGGTAACAAAGTGGCATCAGGGAGAAGGTCGGCATCTAGTTCTGCACTTGCACACTGTACAAATTCCCAGAGCAGGTCAATGCTCAGGTTATAAAAAACAACCAAACAACCAAACAACAACATCCCCCCAAACTAGAACTCGACAAGCTGGCTGCACCTCAATACTCATCAGCGCAAAAGGATAATGGTCTCCTTCATATCACAAGGAGTGAGTCACGCTTATGAGGCACGGCAGCTTCATGCTCTTGCCAAGCATGATGCTTATGACGGGAGCTGATTTATCTAAGGCCACAAGTGTTAACATCATCCCAGCAAAAGAAATATGGATATGCTTTGCCTCTACGTGCTGTTCCAAAGAGGCCCCTTGCTTGGTTGGTCACGGAGGCCAAACACCAGGATGTTAGCGATTCTGTGAGTCCCGGGGTTGACCAAATGTTGGTTCTGAAGGAGGAGAGGGTACAGTAAGAAGGTGGCTTTAGGTCAAGTGGGTTTCTAGAACGGCCCAGCCTGGACGAGGAGGATGGCTGAAAAACCACACTGGACGCAGACTCAACATCCATTCTCTCCGTTCATGTCACCCACTTAGTACCTTGTTTTCTGGTACTTAATGCATTCAGTCTCATCTTTCCATACAGGAATCTATCCATCTTCCCATCCACCTACCTTTCCATCCATTCCCTAGATCTTTATTGCACCAGACTGCAGGGGGCGCTCAATCTGGAAGGACATGTTTCCCAAGCAGACTAGGAAGACTAGGAAGAACCCACTCTTGCAGAGAAAGGCCCTTAAGTGAAGCCATGGGGTGGAAGCAGCTTCCACTGTGGGGCCAGTTAGAAAAGGCTTTGGATGCTGGCCCTCCATCTCAGGGGCTCTCTACAAGCCCAATACCAGGAACGATGGGTCCATGGGAGGTGGGAGATGGGTCAGAACTGTGATGAAATGAACACTCCTGGAAAAAATCAGATCAGCTCCCACACTATATTCTAATACAGCCATGTGATAACAGGGACTGATGTTTGAAGAGAAAATGAGGAGAGAAAATACTCAAGAAGGAGACTAGTCCATCCATTAGCTTAATTTTTCTGCCAGCCGAGACTGTCTGTACTTAATATTAGCAATTGCCCAGCTGAGAAAGCACCTGCTTCGTGCAGTTTGGTTGAAGAGGCTGCTGTGGCCAGAGGGAGCTGTCTCGGGGCCTCGATCAGGCAGTGACATGATCAGATTTGCGCTCTGGAAGGGAAAGGTCACAGTGGCTGCACCACGGAGGATGGATGAAGGGGAAGAAGAGACGTGTGGTTGTCATGGGGCTGCTGGAAATGTACACGTGATGTAAGTTAGAATTTGGCCACTTGAAATGGAAAGGCAAGAATCCCTCGAGGGCAAGAGTTTGGGTCTGTTTGTCCCCTTTGACCAATAGCTAGCCCCCGCCACCAGCAGGATTTGAGAAACGCTTATAGAATTGAATTGTCAAGGACAGAAGGCTAATGGAGTCTGCATGAAACAAAACCTATGCCTCTTACCATTCTCTGAGGTGGGATGAGCATCAGAGCTGAAGGCAGAGCTTGGGTGCTTTTTGGGGTCAGAAACCCTTGAGGTTGTGAGCAACAATTTAGGTGGACAGAATACAAAGCTACTGTTTCCTGAGACTGCCTGGCCTGCCTGCCAGATCTGTGCAAGGGAGCCATTTCATAGGAGTAGGGAGCTTAGGAATGTGTGCTGCTCATCTGGGTGAGAAAGCGGCCACCTGCCTTTTTAAAAGGTCAAAACTCGGCGGTGTCCATCGGGGACTAGCTAAATTCCCTTTCCTATGAAGGAACATTACAGACACATCTGGATTCCCAAGCCATTAAACAAGAATCCCCAACATGTGCTTGGATGATGTTCAGGTCCCATGACTATGCCTTCCTCTTTGGGAGCGTGGAACCCAACCAGTGCTTTCCAGTGCTTTCAGATGGCTGGACTGCTGCAGGAACAGATGCCTATCATGCTCCCTGGGTTGAGCTGGGATTAAGGGCTTTCCCAGCCACATCTCCTTCACATTTCTTTCCTAAAGGCTGTGTGAATCTCACAGTGCTGGGAACCCATCTTGTCAAGCCTGTTAAGAGTCTGCTCCTGCTTGCAGCCTGGCTTCTTCACAGTGACAGTCTATGTTTATGGCCCCCTTCGGGCACTGATTAGAAGGATGAGTAGACACTGGAACACTTGTTCCCAAAAGGGACTTCTTGGACCCACTGGCAAAACATTAGAGAGTGGGTCTGAAACCCAAGAAACAAGACACCAAGGTTCTGTAAGCTTAGGGAGTATTGCAGAATCCTACCCCGGGCCAAGAGTGAGTCACAGTGAAAGCTTTGAAAATATAAAACCATCAACCTAGATTTCAGTTTCAGGGTAACACATACTTGGCTATGAGGGAATGTTTAAAAAAAATTTCTGAAGCTGCTTGATAGAAAAATAAAACAGCGAAGAACATTGGAATATAATGATTTACCCTCTCCCCTGCTCTCCTGTAATGTGGGTCAGAGCTTACACGGACATGACCACAGATAAGCAGACAGACATGTCTTCTCCCCAGCTCTTAACACTAGTTCATGCCCAAAACCCTGTGCTTCCATGAGGCTAGGGCTCAGCTGCTCCAGGCTGCCTTCCGGCTCCTGAGCTCAGCTCCTGGATTCTTTATCTCCCTGTTCCTGGGCTCGGGAGTTGCTTGAGGTGCCTGTTTTGAGAATAAGAGGATTCTTGTTCTATTATTCATATGTGAGAACACTGTTCATTTCTCTCAAAGAGATGCAAGCTTGGTTGGTTTCCTAAATGTCCAACAGTAAATATTTAAGATTCACCAGGAAGGGTCGTCACCATGGGCTGGAACACAACTCCGCTAAGCTTGCTGAATGCAGAAAATGAATAAATTATCATTCTGTATTTGTCAGGGATCTGACATCAAATACAAGGTGCTTGTATTTGATCTGCACAATAACCTTAGTGAGGTGGACAGGCTACGGATTGCAAAGATTATGTAAACTGGACATATAGATGTGTTTAAAATATATACATTAGAAGACTCTCAAGGCTTTAGAGACGCTGGAGGGAGGACAGAGCATTTGGGAACTTAAATCTCAGGTCTCCAATATTCGTGCACATATTTAAAAACCATTTATTCGGAGCTTGTTACAAGCCAGATGAGATGGCAGTGGGTAGGTACAAAGATGACTAAAACACAGCCGTCCAGCGTAGGAGGGAGATCAGGTTCTAGCCAGAAGTAAACAAGCCCCTGCTTTGAAGGGGTGGGGGTGGGGGGCGATGTGTGCTCTCGAGAACGGAGGAGACAGGCCCACAGCTCTAATCCAATGTTCCTGCGGGAGACCGGCTCAGCGGTTGTTTACTAACGCAGAATGCACAGAAAGGAGGAGAAGGGGGGCTTTGCCACGTGACTGAGGTCAGCTCTCACCAGCGGGGTGGGCTGCCGGAACTCTTCCCTCATTACACAAATATCCCCTGGGGTCTACACACTGGATTCCTCTCATTTCGCTCCACGAGATAAACCCCGGGCCTATGGTTTTGGAGCAGCAGAGTGCATGGTTCTTTGGCCCCAGCGGGGTCTGGGCTGCTGGTCGTCCCCCGAGCAGCCCCAGCTGATCGTCAACCGCTGGGAGGGAGTGGGCGCCGGAGGTCGGCATCGGAAGCCGGTCCCCACCGTCCTCGCTATCAGCTCGCACCGCTGCTCGCCGGCGCCTCGATTCCTCCATGCATTCATTGTGTTATGTGCCTCAAAGATCCTTTTCACACGAATACTTAGTTGCACACAAACGCAGGAACACGAGCACCCGGGGCTCCGGAGCCTGACCCTATGCGGCTCCCACACCTGCCTCGTGGCACCCGGGAGACGCAGGGGACCTTCTAGTGTGGCCAAACTGTTCCCAATCAGACCCCAAAACTGAGGCCAAGATTCAGGGCAAGGCACTCCATAAACTCGCGCTGCAAATATGAGCCTGTCATTCAGGCTTGTCGGGGACCCCGGCCTCCTGAGCTGCTCTGTTGTAGGAATGTGGCAGCTGCAGCTCTTGGGGAGCCCTGGGAGACGACCCCCACCTCCAAGCCAGGGTAGCAGCGAAACTGATGCTTGGCTCCAGAGACCCGGAGGCGACTGGAAGCCCCAGCTCGACGGAACGTGGGCATAGCAACAACACAAAGTTCTTTTTGGAGGAGTGGGACTGAAGGGGTGCTTATAAGTTTAGGGACCTCGCCCACTTGACGTGCACAACACTGTAGTGCCCAAGTGTGGGTGCCTGATCACTCTCGACTGCCCATAGCGAAGCAGGCAAGGCCCAGCGCCCAAGCTTTTTTTTTTTTCGTTATTTCTTTTTTCCCAAGCCTGGTTGTTTTTCGGATACTTTTTTGTTTTTTTTTCACAGTTAAAAAAATAAAAAAATAAAAAAAGAAAGCCATCTCAGCAGCGCCAGCCGCCTGCAGTGGAGCGTGCCTGGCCTGCAGAGGCAGCCGTCTTCCACTTTTTCTCCGCCCCCGCTCAGGACTAGGCTCTGCAAGAGCCACATTTCCACATTTCTGCCTGCTTGACAAGTCTACTACAAGTTCACAATTGCCTGGACCCCAGTGGTGGTTTTCGGCTCCAGGGCCAAGTTTTTGAAGCCTTTTTTGGGCCAGGACGCCTGCCCTAGAGCCGCAACACACTTAGGAAAAGGGGAACAGGGCACCCCGTGAAATACCCCAGAGAGGGCGGAGCGCTCCCATCCCCGGGCCAGGGCAATAAGGGAGCTCCCGCTCCCGGAACGTTGCAAGCAATCTTATGAATGTCGCAGGGGGGCACCCGCGAGGGACGGACAGGAAGAGGGCCGGGGGAAATGCTAGAGCCCGGGACCACTACGCGGAAGCGGCCTTGGGCAGGGTTGCAGCCTGATCCCGGGATGGAGGGTGCCGGCGAAGAGGAGTGAGGAGGCCGGGGAGGCAGGCCGTGAGGTCCTCGTGGAGGCCTGCAGTCTGCTGGCAGTGGAGGACCAGGCCACCCAGGAAAGAAAGGGGTCAGGTCGGGCTGAGCCTTAGAAGGCTCAGTCGACTTTGGGGAGCTGTAGACGCTCCCTTGTATCTGGGCTGGGGCCTGTTTGGAGCAGGCCTTTTGTGAGGAGAGTTAACCAAAACTCGGAGTTAGAGCCACATGCCTGACACGCAAGCGCTAAGTTAGGGTTAGGGCGCCAGAACCTTTGGGGAGGTCTAAGAAAATGAGTGGGTAGGGGTCTTTTCCATCCTCTAGCCGGATTGGCGCGTTAGGCGCTTGTAGATCCAAGGCTGGATTGGGGAGGGGTCTCCAGGACGTTAAGATTTCTACGCAAGGATTGGGGGGATTCAAGTGCTTTGAGATCTGAGCTAGGCCTTGGGTAGGGGGAGTCAGACAATTGGAAAGCCTAGGTGGTTATTTGGGGAGGGGTCTTTGCGCTTTGGCGGAGCGCAAAATTGCGCCGTAAAAGCCTAAGGCTTTGTCAAGAGAGGTTTCTATGCAAGAGTGGACCAGCTAGGCCAGACTAAAGAGAAAGAAAGTGAAAAAAAAATCAGGAATATAAGGGGGTGGGGGACCCTGAGAGGGGGGTCACAAAGGGTGAGACATGGCCACCAGGCGTTTAACCGACGCTTTCTTGTTGTTGCGGAATAATTCCATCCAAAACCGGCAGCTGTTAGCTGAGCAAGTGAGTAGTCACACCACCTCCAGCCCTCTGCATTCACGTAGCATTGCTGCGGTGAGTCTCCTGGCGGCCTCTCCAGACACACACACCGTGTGCACTGCGGCTCTGCCTGTCTGTCTGTCTCTGTCTGTCTCTCTGTCTAAAAAGAAAAAAAAGAACAACAACAACAACAAGGCGACGACGACTAGGAGTGATACAAGTGGAAGGGTTCCTTGGCCAGGGGTCATGGGGCACCTACAACCCCCAATGGGGACCACAGTATCAATCCCTGCTATGGCCCTCTCACTTCAAGGGCCTCCTAGTCTTCCTCCCCCACCTTCCGTCGACGCTGCTCGAGGACGGGCAGCCTCGATTTACATATGTTTTAACACGAGGACTTGGAACCTAGGCCTTTCTCCAACCTTCTTTTTGTTTTGTTTGGCACTCTCCTCTCTTCCCCCTTCCCCGCCCCCCTGCAATGGCCTCACTTTGGTTCTGTGAGCCAGGTGGTTGGTTAGCTGATTCACATCTTTGCAGAACTATTTCTCTCCCCCCTCCAGGAAGGAGGGGTGTGTGTGTGTGTGTGTGTGTGTGTGTGTGTGTGTGGTCTGCTCATTTTCTTTCCCACGATTTTTCTTCCAATGGCCCCAGTCCTTGGTGTGGCCATGTACCGTAGGAGTAATTGCTTTGCTCTCCCCCTCATGTTGGTGAGACTGCAAGGTGCTAGGCGCTTCTTTTTCCATTTCCCACACAGGAAATTAAGCTTTCCTCTCCATTCGAACTTTAAAAAAAAAGTCCAACAAAAACCATGATGCGGTTGTGAATCTAACCCCCCAAAATAGCACATGGCTTTTGATTTTATTGACCAGAACTTCACTTCGTCTAGCAGTGTAGGGTTTTGTTGTTGTTGTTCTTTTTCAAAGCAGTGTTCCAGAAAGATTGCTGTACTTGGTTTGTTTTTTGATGAAGGCTTTGGTTTCCAGAGCCTCAGTTTCCTGCTCTCTCAGATAGGGGGCGGGTCTGATGGTGCAGCCAGATGAATATTGTTAGCTTTGGAATATCTTTAATTGAAAAGGGAAGGTTTGAATGGAAGCAGCCTTGAAACACGGGGGAATGCACGGTCACCTCGCGACCTTAGGGGGCTGTATTTGAAATACTGAGCGTGAAACACTGCAGCTTTTCCACGTTTTATACACTGTTACCTTTTAATTTTTTTCCTTTTATCATTTATCAAAGTGCTAATGAAAAATTAAGCTGTGTGTCGTGAGTGTCACTGTCTTGCCAAGGCAGTCGTCCCTTTTTAGGTCACCGTGGAAAATATGTTTGGCCATATTATTCACAGAAAAGGGATTTTTAAGCGATGCGAGCAGTTTTAGGGATGAAAGGCTGCAGGGTGTTAACTTCGCTCCCAAGGCATAGAGAACTAGCTCGGAGTGTGGTGGGGCTTTTGTTTACATTTGTGGCCGGAGGATTTTTACATTTGTAAACTGAAAGAAATAATATTACATAGAAATAAGTAGGGAAAAAATCTTAGCATGGAAATGTGTTCATTCTAACGCGGTTTTTGAAAAGTCTCCAGAAATAAACCGAGAAATAGTGAGAAATAGTGAATGAATATAATCAGTGGGTCTTCAATTATGTTAAATGAAGGTCCCCTGTTCTTTATGACTTAATTTTATGCTACCTCGTGGGGAAGAAAACAAAACAGAGCTAACGCCACGCTAAAGCTTCTAGCGTCTAGGGTTTTAATTAATGAAAAATATATTGTTTGGTTTTTAAAATTTAATTCTGTAAGGTTCAAAGTACCCTGAACCTTTAGATAACCTGAGAGAAAATTTTTGACCCTTAACTCAGAGAGTTTAAAAACAAAATTATCTTGGACCACCAGCTTTTCAAAAATACGTGGCTGAGTCCAGTTACTTTTTAAGTGTTTTTCTGAATTAGACAATTTGAATACATGTCTGTTTGTATATCTATATATATGTGGAATAAAATAATTTAAATGCTTAGCTGCAGTATATGGTTTGGAAAAACAGGTAATGTCAAGAAATATACAGCTGTATTTAACAAATTCAGACAGTTTTTTGAAAGTGATTTATAAGTCCAGCTAAAATTTATGCTAAAGTCAAGAACATTAAAAATATTTTTATGTCACACTACTGAAAATACTGGATGCTTTTATTAGCCTGTGCTTCTGGAATTTTTCTTAGATGACTAAAAAGGATTCAAGTCTGTGGAAATACCTGTATGTTCAGTTCAGACTTCCCCCCACCCCAAAAAGCCCCAGTTTTTTTCAGTCCAACAAAAATAGTTTGCCTAAGTTACAACTTAAAAAACAAAAATACATTTTCATATTTCTGCATTTTAATTGTGTTGTTTAAAATACAAACATCATGCTGCAAATCTCTGTTTCTGACATAGTTATTTTTCAATTTGTTCATAAGGTTTTATTCACAAATTATTTCTGCACACAAAATAATCAAGAATACAAGATATTAACAGAATAGAGATTACAATTTTTTATAATTCTTCTGGAAGTCAAAAAAAGCATAAATATTTTATATAAAAAAAGATATGCTTAAGACAATTTTTAAAAACTACAGCGTCATTCATACAGTGCTTCTCGCTCAAACCAAATTTGAGAACCACATTTTTGACTTGCAAATTTTAAAATCATGTAGTAAATCAAAAGTTTATCGGTCAGCTTTGAATGTGGACAAGATATTAGATGATATTAGATTATCCAACTAATTGTAATTTGTTAATTGTACTAAATATCTTGAAATGCATAATACTAAAGTAGCATTCATTTTATATGTTCTGCTCTTAAAAATAAAGGGAGCAGGAAAGCTGAGCATGTCTGACTGTGAGAGCCAGAGACATTTTTACCTCAGGGACCTTTAACCACACTACTTTTCAATTCTTTCTTTCTTTTTTTTCCAGCAGGTTTTTCAGCTTGGAAAAATTACCAATAAAAACTTAAAGTATATACTTGTCTTAGTCACATAAGACAAAAGAGACAATTTGTAGGTGTATATTTAAACTTAAGTAAAAAGGAAGGAACCAAACCAGAGAATTTAATTCTTAAAAATCATTACCTGGAAATTTAGATTTCTAATTAGAAGGGCAAACTGTAGACATTGATTTTGGTGTGTGTGTTGCCTCATGTGTAACCAAAAGTAAATATCTAGAATAATAGGTTTTATTTAAAAGTTTAATATCGAGCTTTTGTGTGCCTCTATGGGAACAGTTCTACAGAATCGATTGTAGAGTGGTGTGGGGTGCGTGTCTCACACAGCTCAAAACAAACCACGATGGAAGCCCGAGCATTCACAAGCATTAAGCCCATATTTTTTAAATAGTAGATTGAAGGAAAAGCTATCAGTTTGTTGGTGATGGTTGCTTAGGAGGCCGTGCAAGCAGTGTGGACTTACAGCTAGGTGCAGGTAGATGTGTTGCAGACAAGGATGGATTTAAGGGGGATTTGCAGCAGCAAAACAAGCAACAGAAAGTCCCAAGGGCCAGACGGGACCTAAAGGCCTTGACCCAGTGTCCCTCATGTTTCCGAGCTGGACACTTCTGTGGTGGGCAAGGCAGTCGGCAGCTGTTACCTTTTACTTCTGAAATGTGTTTTTCTTTATCAATGCCAGCACTTTCCCTGTCTCCTACTCAGTAGTCTGTCCCTGGTGTCTGCGGCAGAGGACACTAATTCTTCCTGCATGTGGACCCCACAGCTGCCTTGTTCCCTGGAGGGTTTTTCTAGGTTCAGCCATCCCGGGTCAGACGTATAGTTTGTTTCTTCTCTGTAAATGAGGGCTGATTTTTCTCTATTCTTTTTAAAATTCAGCACATCTATCCAGATTTCTACTCATTTATGTTTTGTATTCCTATTAGTAAAGTTAACTGTTAGAAACGGACTGGGGTTGATTTTTGTGTCCAAGCCAAAGGCACTTGTTGGTAATTTCCAGGAGCTGTGGTCTGCCTTGGGTTTGAGGCATCCATCACGTTATCCCTCGGGCAGCATATGATAAAGGGAGAGTGATGGATGTGAGTCTGGGAATTTAGTCTAAGCCCTGCTCTGCTGTGGATGTAATCTTTTTGGACATCTTTTGTCTCGTTGCTAAATTGAGGATTTTGAGTGAGGTGATCTCTGGTGGCCCCATCAATTCCGCAGTGTTTTCTGCAGTTCTGTTTTAATACTTGTTTCTCCTGACCAAAGCACACAACCTTACCTTTAAATTGAAAAGGAGAAATCCATAGACAACAACAGTGTGTGGCTGTCAGCTCAAGGTTACTAATGAAAAATACCTAGAAGTAGCTCCAGCACTGTGCAGAAGTAACTTTTTGACATCATGTCTGACAAGAACAGGCAGTGCCTCATGTAGGCAATTGCAAGCAGTTAGCTTCAGGAACCTAAATGGATTTATGAAGTTAGATTAATATATCTATTTTTTTTTTTTTAAATTTTAATCTTGGGATAATTGAAAGGTAACGCTACGACAGCTGGCTGAGATGCCATGTTGCTCTGTTGCTGTTGTTTTCTTGGTTCTTGAGATGGGTCTGAGCCAGGGGTGGCAGTGCTTGGTTAGTGGTGGCTGCTGATCTATGCTCTGCTGTGAAAGCATGTACAATCTATAAATGGAAGGAGCTAGAGTTAATTGCTCCTAGATTAGTTTGAAACTAGCACATTATTTTTAATAAAATCTGCATTTGGTGGTGGGGACCTAAGGATTAACTACAGTTATAGGAACTCAAGGTCCTTACGCAGTCTTGACTGTAATATTAGTGAAGATTTATTGAGTGCTTACTGTGTGCCTGGCAAGGCTGAGCCTGTTCCATGTGTAACCTTGTGTCATACTGGATGAAGCTGGTTCTTAGGTGGCTCACCTGAGCAGACTGGTGGGGTGGTGGCGTTAGAACATGACCCCACTCACCCACCTCACGAATTTGGCAATGTGGGTAAAGCCCTGGCCACACCGGCCCTGGCTGATGCCCAGTGGGTATGGAAGGACATAGTTTGATGATTTTTTCTCTCTTGCAGTAGGCTAAGCTGGTTGTTGTTGTTGTTGTTTGTTTTATATTTCTTTTTACAGCCATCCACAGTCAGTTTAACTTGCTCACTGAAGAGTCTCAGTCTGCTGGAAAATCATGTCTCTGTCTGTAGGCTCCAAGTATGAAATCGTTGTATATTTCTCTTTAGATGTATTTGCTTTTCTGTGTGTAAGGATGCTGTTTGAGCAGGAGACTGACTTGAGAATGAGCGTGCTTTGCTGGATGAGAGTGAGGCAAACTTTTATTTTGGCAGCGATGGGAATAAAGTAAACACCAGTATAGCACAGACATGTGCTTCCAGCTCGCTGTGCTCAACTCTTCCAGACCCCTGAGCAAACACAGATGGGTTTCCACTTCTCAGTTTTATGTAGAAGGTCCTTTAGACTATAAATTCCAAATGGTATTTGGAATTTTTCAATGTTTGCTTGATTGCATGCCATGGGCAGGTCACAAGCCATCGTTTAGACAATATAAAGGTTTAGAAGGTGGTGATGGGGTGCTAAGGTGTTTTCATTGGACTATGTTATGCTCTTTCCTGATGGTAGTTTAACTCAGGTCTTGACTAAATTTCCTGGTAATTTTGTGGCGGGAGTTTGGAAAACCTCCTGTTTTTTAAGAAATAAAATGAGGGTGGTCTTTGAAAAGGTGGTGTGCTGAATTTATTCCTGATGTGCAAGTAATTCCAGGAATGATTAATAAAATAGAGGCTGTAGGTGGAATGCGGGAAGGCTTGCCGCACCTGGGCTGCCCCCATCTCACCATCAGCAAATCCTATGACTGTGACATTTTGAAGTGTAGTTTTGAGCATTTGTAAGTGCTGCTTTTATTCCTAGAGTCTCGTGATTGTAATTTCACCTCTCAGTACCTAGTAATTGTAGGAATGAGAAGAAGAGGATGGGCGGCCAGCTAATAACCCCTCGGCATGGGCTCAGGTGCAAGGCTGCTTAGACAGTGGCTCACCGTGCCGGTTCCCAAGATGAAGCTCTGGGAGGACCCTCAAAGGGACCTAGGTTCAAGCTCCACTGTGGACTCATCTTGTCTCTGGTGTATTGATAAAAAAGATGTCTGTGCTCTCTTTCTGGATCTGCTAAGCTTTTAAACAATACATATTTTGTTTTCTTTTATAGCAAAATGAGATGAGATAAGATGAGCTATTTTCATGACATAGTCTCCTCAGCCTCAACCCTAGCAGCACGCCTGTGTGATGCATCTTCGTACCAGCGGGGGAAGTGCAGGATGCAGAGGCTTTCCACTCCAAGAAGCTCTCTCCTTAGATTTTTAGACAGGGGCATTATTGTGTGATCAGTCCGTGTTTGGATTTTGTTGTTGTTTTGTTTTTTTGCTAGCATTGTGTGATAATACTTTGGTATCAATAACCAAGCTTCATTTGCACTACTAATCTTTAAATAAGAAAATTATGTTGTTTATTTTTTTAAATTTACTGCTAAACAACAAAATCAGCACAGTTGTTTATTGAAATTTACCACTAATTATTTCCATGATCAATATTGTAGAAAAAAAGGACCTTGTTGTTTAGATTAACTGTCATTTGTAACTGTCTCCTCAGAAGATAGAGTTCCACGCTGGTCTAAAAAGGAATCTTTAATTTTCACCCAAAATTTAACCCTAGAATGCCCAGTGCTCTCTCCCCACACTGGTTAAACCTGGATCCTTTTTACCTGCTGCTCTGTCTCTTTGGTTCTCAGTCCTGTGTAACACTCTATATAGCTGCACCTAATCACAACACATGGCTAGCTCACGCAGGAGTGTTTCTTTCTCTTCCCACCTGTGCCTCCATGACTGGGGATAACCCGTGGCCATGGCATTTGATTTGTATAGTCCTTAGGGAGAGTTATTGCAGTATTGTTTGAATGTAGCCATTCATAGACACTTTTGTGGGTTGCTTATATTTAAATTTTGTTGCATTCTCTGAGCTGATTGGCATGTTAAAATATGCATTTATATGACACAATAACATTATATTTTAGCATTTTATCTTCTAAGGAAGTTAAGTAAAATTACAAGTGATAATTGATACTTACTGAAAAGATTACCACTATAATTTAATGAAACAAAGCAAGTATATTTTGCTTGTTCGAAGTGTGTTTTAATTTACAACTGTTTATTGGTTGCTATCTCCTTTACCAAAAGAACTATAGTAAATAAAAACACACGTTGGGGTACATTTTATAGAGAAAAGGATGTAGGGCAGCCCTTTTAAGTGCTGGGGTTTGTAGTCAGATTGAGTGGCTGGATCTGTGTCTCCTCACCTGATGGCCTTGTGTGTCTGTCTGCCCATGCCTTTCTTCTGCTCTTCCTGCCCGGATGGCCCGACGGCGACACCATACCACAGGAGCTGGATGAGGTACTGTGCTTTGGGTATTTTTGTGTGTTGGGTGATTTCAGTTTATAAAATAACTGTTTTCCTGCAGTCTTTGTTCATATATATGACACTAGCCCTGCATGCATTTAGAGTTGGTTTGAATTGCGGTGTGGACTGTGTTCACTTCACACTTTGCCTATGCTCACACCGTGTGAAGTGACTTAGAAGGATGTTTAGGAGCTGTATTCCCTGGTGGGGAGTGGGAGGCAAGCTACCTTTGTACAGGGTGAAGACCTTAGACCCCTGAATTCTGAGATGAAGAGGATCTAGTGGCTGAGGTGGAGAGAAGGGGGACAGGCCCTGCGATGGAAGCCTCATATAGGTAGGACTGGAGCTGCTGCTGATGCCGGCTCACTAGTGCCTGGTGCTCAGGATAGAGCAAGGAAGCTCCATGGTAGCTGTTACTGCAGGAGCCCCCTCGGCCTTTCCACCAGGAAGGGGGAAAGTGTGCATCTGTGCCCCTTGGGGTTTGTTTGTTGTCTTGGTTTTTTGGTTTGTTGTTGTTTATAGCCCTGTTGAAAGGGCTAGGGACAGGGAAGTGACACAGCTGATGACCACATTAGTGGCTCTTTGTGTCTCCATGATGAAGGGGTAGCAGGGGTTTTCTGAGAGCCTGCAGAGGGAAGAAGTTTGTATAGTAAGGGTCAGGAGATCAGGAACACTTCCTCTTACAAGCCTGCAGTTTCCAGCTCCTGGGTTTGCTCTAGCCTGCATTAGAAGAGCCTAAAACTTCCCATTGGTGTTGGCAACAGACTGCACCACTCACCATCCTTGGGAGCCAGCAGAGCAAAAGGCAGAAGTCCTCAAGCTTGCTGCAGACTGTACCCGTGATAGCATGGCCGATGGGGAGGGCACTGCACACAAGAGGAGAGACCCTGCTCCCCTTTTTTGTTTGTTTTAAGAAAAATAACCCTGCTGGGCAGTAGTGGCACAGGCCTTTAATCCTAGCACTCAGGAGGCAGAGGCAGGCAAATTTCTGAGTTCGAGGCCAGCCTGGTCTACAGAGTGAGTTCCAGGACAGCCAGGGCTACACAGAGAAACCCTGTCTCGAAAAAAAAAAGAAAGAAAGAAAAGAAAAAGAACAAGAACCCATATTCATGTGGTATGGAAAGATGTATGGGACGCCATTAATAGTGAGTCCGTCCTGAGACTGGGAGGGAGAATGGGCTGAAAAGAGAGCTTAACTGCACACATACATGTAACCACTGGCAGGTGCCCCCTCTGTATTAAAACACACCCTAGCCTAAAGCTTATGCTTAGGTAGGTGCTAAGGCTAGGCCTTCCAGTTCCCGTCCAGGTTCCTCAGTGCCAGCAGCCTGGGCCGAGGAAGAGTGAAGCTAGGGGTAGGTCTCTCGGGCACAGCAGATGGAGATGAGTTTGCTTGAGAAACTTCTGCTAGATTAAGCCTGACAAAGAGATTCTGGTAGATGTGGAACAGTGGTGACATCAGGGCATGAGGTTGTCCTCCTCACCGAGCAGACTGTTGCTTAGAACACCCTTGAGGGCTGGGGAAAGAGGTGTGGTTGTGGGGGGGCAGGTAAAATTGTTTTAACACCTCAGGTCAGCCTTGTGAGGAGCTTGCTTCTGATTTTCTCCCCTCCTGTTGGGGCAGGTTCTAGAGACTAGCCTTGTGTGAGAGGAACTTGAAGACTGGCTTATGTTTCTTCATGGTTTTTGAGTTGGGGGTCTCATCCCATGTAGCCCAAGCTGGTCTCCAGCTCTTGGCAGTCCTGCTTCCTCAGCAGCCCAGGTACTAGGGTCACAGATCCATGCACTAGCATGTTTGGTCCCTATTTGCATTTCTTGTGCCTAGTATCTGTGAGCAGCACCCTGGCGGAAGTGCGGTGGGTGCGGTGGCTGGGCAGTCTCTGACTTGGCTCTGCATGCTTCCCTTCCTGCCCTTGTGCAGCACCATTATGTTATTCATGAAGTGTAGCTTCCAGAATTATATGCGACATACTTTATTTACCTCATCCATTCATTCCACCCATTTACTGTTGACTCATTCAGCTAATTATAATTGTGTGTTCATTACTGTGAAGTGCCAGGTGCTGAACGAGGAACTAGGGATGTTGTTGGGAATGGTGTCCAGAGGCTCGTTTCACGGGGGGGGGGGGGGGGGGGGGGGGGGGGGGGCTTGGGCTTCAAGGTAGTGTCTTCTGGGAGTAGTAAACATCTGCCACTTGGGTGTCCTGGCATGAAGCCATGGATCTGAGAGCCCCCTACTCCTTCAGGGAGCCCCACAGGCAGACGTGTTAGCTACTGTCCTACTCAGGCTGAGCCCTGCAAACACTACTTTCTTGCTTGCTCAGGAAGTGTGAGCTGTAGAGTTTGGACTGAGGAGAGGCCATTCTCCATCTACATTGTTGTCAGGGCAGCATGTTATCGCCTGTCTCCTGTGCCTTTACAGTTTCTGCCTTGGAAAGGTAATCTTCCAGAAGATGGGAGCTATTAAAAAAGTAGAAGGTATAAATGTGAGGGTCCCAAGCCACCTAGACCTGTGATCCAGCCCTTATGGCCTTGAGCAGGTGTCCACGCCAAGGGTTTCAATACCCACTGAAGGTAGGAGCAAGCCCTTGGGAAGGATTGTGTCTTGAGTTGAGAATCCAGGTCTGCAAGCCTGCTCAGTGCCATGCTGGTGGGCAGGCGTCGCTGCTCTCCCTTTGTTTTTTAGCTTGTGTACATTGAGGAAAGAAAGCCAGTGAGTTAGCAAGGTTATCAAGATAGTGTGTGAGATTCTCAAGGTTTGTGTTCTCTATTTTGTGTGCCATTTAGGAAGTGTTTCAGTAATTTCATCATGAGAAGATAGCATTATTTTTAGTCTCAGATTAAGATAATTTGGCTGTGATATCTCGATTCCTGTATCCACTGTTTGTTCACTGCCCCCTGAGCCTAGAGACTTCTTAGGCCATGCTGACTGTCCTCAGGCCCATTGTGGGAGTTGCTGGACTGTGGTTTGTAGCATCCCTTCTGGACACCGAAGTGTTGAGTGGTCATGAAGTCCAGTTGCTTGTCCAAGCTGCTCTTGTTCCAATGTCAAACCTGGCTTAGGTCTCTGTGCTCACCCTTAAGTCTCACTGATTGTCTGTCCGAGGAGTGGATGCTGTACAAGCGGAAGGCTGTGTGTTTGCAACAGCAGGGTTTATAAGGCAGGGTGCGTATGTGCTGCTTCCATAGGTTAGGAATTTGTCTCAGACAAATGCTTATGTCTGGAGTGGAGGCCGGGTGATGGACACTCTACAGAGAAGCGTGAGCTGTGCTGTGAACACAGCCAAGGATCTCTGCATTCTGTAAAGGAACGGGGCTCTGGGGTAGATCAGTCACCCATGCTTCTTGGAAGATAGCCCTAAGTTAAGGACACAAGAATTTCTTAAGTTCTTAATTCTCTAATATGCAGTTTATGTAGCATTTTTTTCTTATTTAAGAAAAAATACAAATATTTTCTTTTTTTAATTTCAAAAGTACAAGTTTATTAAGACAGTGCTAACCGTGTTGGGTTTGGGGAGTAGGGGGGGTTGAAACTAGACAGGGTAATGGGGAGGTGTGGCTGGCGGGCTCTGGGGACGGGCAGCAGCCTGGAGGCCGGAGGGTCCGCAGCAGTAGTGAGGGAGGGGCTTCAGAAAGTTGGAACAGTGACTATTTATTTTGCCCGTAAGATACACTTTCATGTTCCTGTTTGTTCCCACTTCAAATAGTTGACATTATCTCAGTTGTTTTCCCTTCTTAAAAACACATATTCTTTTCCAGTAGTGCACACTGTGATGCACATTACAAACCTGTACTGATTAGAGACATGCAGTGCTGCTTCTCAGTAGGATGGAGTGTCTGTCAGGATGAACTATGGCCATAGGCTCTAGCAGGAACAAATGATTGGCCACATGCAAGTCTGGTGCAGCTCGAGAAAGCAGTAGTGGCTGTGCAGGCTGGCACTCATCCCTCTTGAGGTCTTCTAGTTTGCCAGCTTTCCTAGGAGCCATTGGGAGAGTGTCCTGACCTCAGTCTTGATGTCCATTGAATAGGGACACGTCTCAAATAACGAAAGTGCTGCTTAAAGCAGTGTAGCCCACCTCAGCTGGATGTTCATGTGTGGTTTGTGACTCCTAGTCCCACCTGAGTTGGGTGTTCACATGTGGTCTGTGACTCCTAGTGAGAGCACTGGTAGTTTAAGATGCTATCTCTGCACTGTCTGCTTTGTTAACAAGTTGATATGCTCTCTGTCGGAGCACACGTGAGAATAATGCCCATTAGAAATGACTTTGTATGGCTCAGTACTGTGGCAGTGTAAAGCTGTGCTTTGTGTGGTTTTCTGGGCTTGAGTTTAGGTTTGTATCAATGTGTCAGGCTCTACCTCAAATAGTACGTCAGAGCTGGGGCTAAGCAACAGGCCTGCCTCTACTCAGCACACTTCCCACAAGGACATTCTTGGTGGCTGTGGAGTGGGACTGTTTCCACAGTGGTCAAGACAAGCCTGCTCAGACTGGCACTTGAGCACTGGAACCTTCTCCCGCCTGTGTAGATGCTCCAGGAAGATCCGACACCATGGGTCTTTGCTCTCTGTTTAGTAGTCCCTTGTTCTGGTTTATTTGCTTAGTGAACTGTCATTGTATTGCATGGGTTGCTAAGAGTGAGCATGGGGGAGGGGGGTTCTGGAATCAACTGAAGTAGGTTTTAATCTGTCACATCACCAATAGCATGGTGGCTTAAGGCAGCCTGCCTAACTTCTCTGATACTGTTCCTCAGTTCACCTGGTTTCTGTGAGGATTAAAATAAGACTCACTGTTAGTGAAGGCTTAAGGTGGCGGGGCTGCCAGGCCTTGCAGGTCCTGCTGGTGCATGCTTAAAGGGCACGCCATTAACCTGGGCATAGAAGGACCATGGACTACAGTGGTGAGGTAGACAGTGTGGATGTGGTCACTACTCCAGGCCTTGTAGCTCCTGCTGGATGCTGGGGCAGGTGGAGATCAGGCTACAGGAAGTGTGTGTGTGTGTGTGTGTGTGTTGGGGGTTGTTGCTGAAGACAACAGTTGGACTGTGAGCTCTCAGTATTGTAGGGGTTCTTACTTAAGAGTTTTTAGGGTTTTTTGATTTTGTTTTCGTGTGATAGTTTTCATTTGTGAGAATTTTAGATTTGCCTCTTTATTGTTAGGCAAGCAAATATGAATTTGTCAGATGAATAAAGAATAAATGTAGATGATTACAAGGAAGGAAGGAAGGAAGGGGTGGACCTTGCTCATTCACTCCTTCACAAAGCATTGTCCATGTGGGCATCTGTAGACTACCACCATTGCATTGTGGGTATCATTTGGGGCTTTTGAATTAGCATTTAAAAATCCTGTGCTTTAGAGGACTTATAGATCATTTCAGATCCATTCTTTGCCTCCAGGCAAAATAAATAAATAACCAGGCTAATCCTGTGACTTCCCTCCCACTCTTAGAAATTTCAAACACAATATATATGGCAAATTTAAAAAACAAAAACTGTCTGTCGTTTCAAAGTAAGGGAAGTACAGCCAGTGGGCATGTAGCTGAAGGGAAAACTCAGCTGTCGTGCCGAAGGTGGGGCTGGCTGACACTAACTCAAGGATGGCTTTGGCCCACGCACAGAGTCTTGCTAACCATTCCAGGCAGTTCTTGGACATACTTTAACGCGTGGTTAACGGTCTGATGGATGTAACTAGACCAACTTGATTTCCACAGCAGGCCTGCTGCAGTCTTACCTATAACAAACACAGCACACCCAGCACACTCGCCCACCCTCTTCTTCAGTTCTGCTGCTTAGAGGCCTTTCCTTAAGGAACTGGTCTCTGACATTTTCATTACATTTCTGTAGCCAAATCAAAGTCGTGTCCACAGGAATGTCTGAGGAAGTTAAGAAGTGGCTCGTGAAAAGCTAGAATGGAGTTCAGACCCTAGTGTGTCAGAGACAAGCTGGTAACACAGGCATGTGCGTTCCCCTGCCTTTCCACATCCCCAGGGAGGGTGGGGAGAGCCATCCACGCTGACCTCTGACCACCTCTCAATGCCCATTATTCCCTGTAGCTTGCTGATGACCGCATGGCACTGGTGTCAGGCATTAGCCTAGATCCAGAAGCAGCAATTGGCGTGACCAAGCGGTCACCTCCCAAGTGGGTGGATGGAGTGGACGAGGTAAGTGTCTGCACATTTCCTTGTGTGTTTATCTTTTAAATCTGGATGGCAACGTGGTTGAGAATCTCTGTCTTGAGTCAGTGTGGCCACAGTTACAAGTGTGTCCTCAGACACACCCATTTGAGAGTTTGCTCGTTTATCTACCACACAGTAAAGCAAGGCTGGGTCTGGCTGGCTGCCTAGATGATTTGGGCTTAGCGTTAACAGGAACTACTTGAATTATAGAAAGAAATGAAAAACTATGGAATCAGGAAGAGTGTGTGCTTCTTTGTTTTAGATTTATTTCTGTTATGTTTGGTTTTTCCAGGCAGGGTTTCTCTATGTAGCCCAGGCTGTCTTTGAACTCAAGAGATCCACCTTCCTCTGCCTCCCCAGTGCTGGGATTGAAGGCGTGTGACATTAGTGATTGGTTTATTTTACTTTATGTGTCTTAGTCTTTTGCCTACAGGTATATCTTTGTATGAGGTGTGTGCCTGTGGAGATCATAAAGGAGCATAGGAACCCCTGGAACTGAAGTTACATAGATGATTGTAAGCCACCATGTGGGTGTTGGGAACTGAACTCAGTCTTCTCTAATAGCAGCAAGTTGCTCTTAACTGCTGAGCCATCTCTCCAGCCTTTGTGTGCTTTGTTTGTTCCTTTATAACTTGAATTTTAAAAGTTACTTGTGTGTCAGTAGTAAGCCACTAAATTCAACTGAGTGCACATTCTGGTGTAGCTAATTGTCTTGAATACAGATGGATAGCTGCCAGGCACAAGTGGGATTCTAGTGAGTTCATTTGTTTTAGATACAATATGATGTTGGCCGAATTAAACAGAAGATGAAGGAGTTAGCCAGCCTTCATGATAAGCATTTGAACAGACCCACCCTGGATGACAGCAGTGAGGAGGAACATGCCATTGAGATCACCACCCAGGAGATCACACAGGTGAGAACACACGCTAGTCCCGGGGAGGTGCTGATCTCCCACCATACCCCAGCCTTTGCCCACTCAAAACCCAGCTGATCCTGTCCTAAAACTCTCGTGGGCACTTGGAAAAACCCAAGGTCTATAAGTGATTTTCAGAGTGCATGTTTTCTTGGAGGTATGGGCACTATTTTTCAGTTGCTGGTAGAGACTCCTGTTGATGCTAAAATGTGTCATTGCTATCGTACACTGGGACTTTCATGGTAATACTCAGCTCTGTAAGAAGATAGGGTGGGCATTTTAATGGAAACACGATGGAACCAATCTTTAGGTGATATGACTGTAAACACTAGTTTAAACTATTTGGTGTTTGTGTGTTCGAGTCTCCTTTGTCCTTATTTGAGAGTAGACATCCAAATGTCTGAAGCCAGCTTTGTAGCTGAATAGCCATGAAATGTTTCTACTTCAGTCTCTGACTCTATCTTCTCATATGTAAAATGGGCATAAAAGTCACAGCAGTACCTGCCTTGTGCAGGAAGGAAGTCAAGTAGTCAGACATACAGTAACAGGGAGCGAAGTGAGAGCAGTATCCGGCACATGATAGACACTGTACAAACAAGGTGAAGTTTAGGTAGGTCTTCAGTGTGTGTGTATGAAACATAGTCACCCTCTTCCACCCCTGCAACACACACACACACGCATACACACATCCAACCTGACCTTTCTATACCAGCCTGCAGAGCAGGGTGCCTCCTAGCAGAGGCCTTGGCTAGGGGAGGTTTTTGATGTAAGCCAGAGCTCTTCTCTCAGCTCTTCCATAGGTGCCAGCGTGCTGTGCAGGCTCTGCCCAGCCGGGCACGAAGGGCCTGCTCGGAGCAGGAAGAGCGGCTACTGCGGAACGTGGTGGCCTCCCTGGCACAGGCCCTGCAGGAGCTGTCCACCAGCTTCCGGCATGCACAGTCCGGCTACCTGAAACGTGAGTGCAGGCTTGGTGGAGGGACTCTTAAGTAAGAAACTTGGTGCTTTCTGTCCGCCTTTGGGTCAGCTGCTCCATTCAGCACCTGCCTTTCATTGTTAACAGCTAGTTAGGCACATTCACACCTTTGAGCAAGAGGAAGCTGCCTCCCTAGGGGACCCTTGCTGAGGAGAGAAGGCCTGGCTCCTGGGCAGTGGTACAGTCAGTTCCTGTCCAGGTGAATAGCACTCATCCCTGGCTGTGCACAGACTTTGAACCGCACAGTGTTGTTATAGAAACCTTGTTGATGTGACGTTGGGCTCTGTAGGCTTTGATGACACGTGTCAGAGTCAGTTCCTCCACATAGTGACATCTGCATGGCCCTTGGGACCTGAAAGCAGGGTGCAAACAGTCTTGCATCAGCTTACCCTGTACTGGGTTTTTCTGGGTTCCCATATATCTGCCTTCATTTCACTCCTCCAGCTACTGATCGGAATGCTCCCTGAGCGTCTCCAGGAGAGCTGATGTTGTATTAATGTCTTAGAACAGCAGCTAGGAAACCGTTTCTGTTCTGCTTAGAGAAGTCTCAGATGGTTGTGTGCTATCTGTCTTGGCACCCTGTGAACCGGGCTCTTAGAGAGTGGCTGCCCTGAACACCCTGAGTGATCGCATGCTGTTGCAATGTTTTCATGCAAGCAGGCTCCCCTCTGGAGGTGGGCTTCTTTAGACCTGTCTAGGAGCCTTCCCTTGCTGTTGGGTTTTACTCTTAGCTTTTTAAATGGTAGAACAGTAGCCATACACGTTCAAGTAAAGTGGGCTCCTGTCTGCTAGGCATGAAAAACCGAGAGGAAAGATCACAGCATTTCTTCGATACCCCAGTGCCACTAATGGATGATGGAGATGACGCTACTCTGTATGATCAGGTATGCGGTGGGACAGGTGTCTGCTGCCTTTTTTCCTAAGCTCCTTGCCCCATGTGGCACATGGTGGGTGGCTGTTGTCTTGTGCCTGCTAAGTAGTCCTTGCTGTGGGCAGCAGCCATGCTGGACCTCCCTCGCAGTTGTCACAGAGAGGTCTGCAGTATGCACGAAGCCATCTTAGAGCCTGATGTGGCTTCTTTCTGGACCCCCACTTCAGCTACTGCATTATATGCTATGCTGTTTGGGGTTAGGGTCCTTGCTTCCTGTCTAGGAAATAAGTTATCTGTCGCCAAATGCTTTATAAAAATATTTTCAGAATTTGTTTTCTCTGAATGTTGTCTAAACTAACCTGCCACAGCTTTCCTAACAGGGAGATTCTTGTTTGGACAGGGTTTCACGGATGACCAACTGGTACTGGTAGAACAGAACACACTGATGGTGGAGGAGAGGGAGCGAGAGATCCGTCAGATTGTACAGTCCATTTCAGACCTCAATGAAATCTTCAGGGACTTGGGAGCCATGATTGTGGAGCAGGTGTGTGCTCTGCAGGGTGTCATGCCCACCCTTCTTAATGGTCCTTATATACTGTCCTCTAGTTGGGAAAACGTTTAAACATGTGCTTCTCACACCTAATGTGTTTGAATGTGTGCACGTGTTTGCGTACATGTGGGCTACTGGCATTCCCTGTGAAAATATCGAATTTTTTTTTTTTTTTTTTTTTTTTTAAATCTGGGGAGGGAGAGAGGAATTCCAATGCTTTCTGCCCTGCCCCAAAGATACTTGTATGCATGTATTCTTTAGAGGCCTGGCAGACACTGACCAAGCCTGGCCTGATTCTGCCAGTGTGCAAGATTCCCTTCTGACAGTGGTAGATTGTTGTGTAATGGCTGTTGGAACCACCAGCTTTTAAGTAGAATTAAATGGTTGTTCATTGCTACAATCTGATTAGGGCATTTTATTATCTTGCCAGCAGGGATTTGCTTGGGTCCTGGTCCCATGAAACCAACTGAAGAGTGTTAAGGCACCATCAGAGTTGGCTGGTTAACTGCTATGCTTCCCAGTGAATCACTGTCTTCCTGGCCCATCCTCCGTACTTCCTGTAGGAAACCAAGAAACTAGACAGTTTAACCACCTGTTCTTGAGTCCAAGTTGTCATTTTAGGCACTGATTGAAGCAACTTGGCCATGGTGGTGGAAACTAGCTGGTATCCTCTGTCTGCCAGATCCAAGTATTTAATCAGCAAGAAATGGAAAGCCAGGTTTCTTTGCTCCCCAGGACAGGTTTCTAAGCCTTAGTACATCCAAAGGTGGCATAGCTATATCTATAGAGGCTAAATCAAAAGTAGAAACCTGGTTTTGGTTCTTGCTGCAGCTGACACAGTACTTTGTACAGAATGCCTTAAACTGTTCGAAGGTTTGATGCTGCTCTGGTGTGGTCCTGAGGCCTGGGATATGCATGTCTGGGGGTTGGTAGTCCAGTCTCCCTAGCTATAATTATTGACCATCTATACTGTCTCTTATTATTCAGGGGACAGTCCTCGATAGAATTGACTATAATGTTGAACAGTCCTGTGTCAAGACTGAAGATGGCTTGAAACAGCTTCACAAGGTACTACCGTTCTCCATGGTGGGTCTTTAGGAACCACTCTTTCTCCTGGGAGGGTTCCTTCCTCTATCACACTGCCTCAGCCCAGACACAGCAAGGTAGCGATGGACTCCATTGTCTCACTGGGAGCAGCTATGAGCTTGCTTTCATGCTGCAGCCTGGTGTCAGGCAGACAGCACCTTGAGGTCAGACAAAGCTGGGCACCTCTTCTGTGGAGCCTGGGTTTTCTTCCCTGTTAGAGAAACCTTGTTGTGTGCTTGGACGTTTAGTGCTTATTGCTGCTGACTCTGGGTGTGGGGGTTCACTTCTGACGAGTTACTGGTGGAAAACTCTCAACAAGGCTGAAAGTGTACCAGTGCCTCACTGTGTCACGTGTGGAGAAGTTGGTGGAAGTGAGGTGGTGCACTTGTTGAGGGCCTCTTTCATGGGGTTGCATGCTTGGTTTTAGTTTTGGTTTTAAGAAGTTGGTAGAATTCATTTTAGAAATCCTGTAATCGTTTCTGAGAAGTGGGCTTGTGGACACCGAGGTGGTGTGTGTGTGATATGTGTGGTTGGGCATGTGACTCTCGTGAAGGGAGCAAAGCCAGCTGTACTTGATAGATCCAATCAGTCCCGTCCGCCCCCTTGTCACTGAAGCCCACTGGTACTTGTAGCCCTGGGAGGAGCACTCTCTTCAGTCATGAACAGTCACACTTTTTCTGAAAGCAGAGATCACTCCATCTTACTTTCTCGTGGTACCAGGTTTCAGGGTCCCAGCCCTGTAGCCACCGACCAGAGCCCTTCCCCATCCCTGTGCTGTAGCCACTGACCAGAGGCCCTTCCCCATCCTGTGCTGTAGCCACTGACCAGAGGCCTTCCCCATCCTGTGCTGTAGCCACCGACCAGAGGCCCTTCCCCATCCTGTCTGTGCTGTAGCCACCGACCAGAGGCCCTTCCCCATCCTGTGCTGTCTACCTCAGGGCAGGGACAAGTCTTGCTTAGTGATGTTTAGAGTAATGGACACGCCAGCCTGTGTCTCACAAGCTAAAGCTGCCCCAGCTTCTCTATAGAAGGAAGACTTGAGCTGCTGCTGAATTACCCATATCTCTGAGGTTTAAGTCACAGCTGGGGAACATGCTTTGTGTTGTGATGCAGACAAGGAGGAGACTTCTCTATGGGAGGGACTGGGTCGTACATAAGCTAAGACTTTGGTTTTGGTCCGGAGATATTTTTTAGAGTTTTCCCAGGGTGTTGGGTTGCTGTAAGGAATGGGGCTGTCCCCAGGCCACACTGTGGGAAGGCAGTTGAGACTTGGGAGTGGCTCCCATGGGCCATCTCTCAAGGTGGTCTTCAGTCTAGGTGGGGAGGGGCTTTTCTGGATGGCTGGTGGGTTCCCGAAGGATGGTCAGCTACCACTGCCAGTAGTCTCTGAGCATGTTCTCCTTTTTTGAGGGGTCTGTTTCTGTACCACCACACATTGGCGTGTGTGGGGTTCCCTAGTGCTTCTGTAGGAGACCGAGTGCAGGTGAGCAAGCTGTATGTGAGAGTGCTAGATGTGGAGGAGGTGTGCAGATGGGCCTCTGGAAGCCCCTCTGTATGCCATTAGTCCGCGGAAGGGGTGATAAATATACACACACCATTGTCCATTTCTTCCTCAAATAATGAGATGTTCTGTTTCCGGGTTCAGAGGAAGTGACCCCAGGGCCTCTTGGGGTCACTGGTTCCATGCTTTCTGGTCACCCTTTCCTACACAGAGAAGAAAGACAATGTATATTTGTCCTAGGCACAGGGACCTTCTTGAGAATTCAGAGTAGGAAGTGGTAGGCCCAGTGTAACTTGGTGTCTCTTGACCTCTGTCTTCACACTAGATCCCAATGTAGATCAGGGTCTTGGTGGTTGATATTACACTGAGGGAGTCTACCCATTGAGGCCTGGCTTGTAGTGCAGACTTGAGACCCTCCTGTAGATCCAAGGCCGGTGTGCGGTCTGTGAGGAAGTAACACGTTCCCTCCTCTTTTGTAGGCAGAGCAGTACCAGAAGAAGAACCGGAAGATGCTTGTGATCTTGATACTGGTTGTCATCATCGTAGTCCTCATTGTGGTCCTCATCGGTGTAAAGTCTCGCTAGTGGCACCAAGTTCTTGAGAGTGCCACTGCGTAGATTAGTTGGGTGTTAGGGCGTGGCCAGCGCCCCAGCACTGCAGTGTCTAAAGAGCGTAGCCCACCGGCCCAGCAATGGGCCTTGGACCTCCCCATGGACAGATGCCTTCCAACCGGTGGACTGGCGTGCAGGCACGTCCATGTTTGCCACCTCTGTCCAGAGTCTAAAGACTTGATGCTGTTGCTGAAGAGCTTGGCCTGTGATGAGCTGTACTGTGAACGCGTGCTTTAGTGAAAGGAGGGGAAGACTTCCGGGCGGGGCTGGAGCCCCGTGGGTGTGCGCATGCTCATTCCCAGCACTCATGGCTGAGCCGCATGGTCACATGAGCGGCATGGTCAATCATTTTGGGGATTTTTTTTTTAAACCATCTGGTTTTTAAGAAGTTTGGTACCAAAAATTTATGAGTGTAGAGGCAGTGCCTCTTCATCTTCCCAGCTGAAAACAAAGCAAGAAGTCCTTCAAGGATTTATAATCTGTTCCCATTAACTTAATTTAGCTTTCCATCACTGTTAATGATCAGAGTAACAAAGTGTGAAAAATAAGAAACCATCATTGATGTTAATTAACACATTTAGACGGGCCAGTTAAACCAGCTTCATGCGTTTAAATCAATTGTAAATAGCATATTCCTCATTCAGAATTTTGCCCTGCAATTTTTACTGTAAACCAAGAGGGGTTACTAAGCAAAACCTCCTGAATCAGAAACTTGGTCATTTGAACCAACCTCATATTACAGGAAAGCTTGACAGTGTCACGAACTAGATTGAGCCCGTGTGTCCTCAGCCATCCTTCCTCAGTCCATTACTTACATTCTAGCTACGTAATGACCTGTCCAAACCTGACTCCATTTAATGAACTGTGAATTTACACAGAGGCCATTTTAAATGGGTCACCCCATTTAGAATTAGTGGATCTCAAATTATTAACCAAACATCACTCCATTTCAAAGTAAAATATTCTACCCATGATTTGATTTATCGACTCTTCCGTTGCCACTTAGCAATGCTCAGAAAGCGAGTATATTCCTGAGGACAGTGAGAACCTCAGTTAGGGAAACCCCGTGTGTACGTGTGTTCTGAGTGTTTCTGTGTGAGCATAGCTCATGCATATCAGATCGCCAAAGTAGGGTTCTGTTTACCTGCCTGTTAACTCTATGGTGCTTGAGTGCTCTGCAGAACTAGAGTGATACGGACCAGACTGACGGAGCTTTGAAGACGAGGGTGTGCGTATCTCACGTGCTCTGTTTGCATCAATACTGCTGGAATTTTAGTGGTCTTTGTGTAATTGTTGATGGCTTTTTAAAAACAGTCTCTGCCTCTCTTAAATTATTTAAACAGTATGGCCCTGTTAAGTGTGTTACATTTTTATTTGGACCAGGCATATGAAATGCCTCTCTGAGATTCACTAAAAGACACCTCGAAACTCCAGCTCAGACCTAGAAATGGAGTCTTGTAGACCCATCATGAGCTCACCCTCCCTGCCTGGGCTATGGCAGAATGGGCTCTAAAGGTTTCCCGGATTCTTTGGCAGTGTTAGTAAAGAGGGTTGGGAAAGAGGAGGCAGCACCTACCCCACCACTTAAGAACTAGGGAAGGGGCTCAACAGGCTCCTCTCAAGCTCTGAGGTTAGGCAAGCTGATGCTGGGTAGACTAGCCAAGTTAGGGGACCTGCTTCAAGCAGTCTGTGAAGATCATGCTGAGTAATTGTGAATGCCTTGAAGAAAAGTGACCTTTTAAGAAAGGATCACTATTTATTTGTAATTTATTTCCCTGAATAGATTGGGGGGGGGGGGGAGTTGGTTTCCTCCCAACCCTTTTGGTTAGAAATTGTCCCCAAGGACCTGTGGGGAGAGGGACTGTGCCTGCCCTTCTGCCTGAAGGCAGCGTGGTGCTGGTCTGCGCCCAAGCCACCCTGGTGGATGTCCTGAAGGGGCATGGATACTTGGCTGCACCTAGCTCCAGAGCTTTATGCTCTCAGTCTTTGGGGTCCCTCCGCCCTTTTCTGTTGAGCTTGCTCTGGGGGAAAGATAAGAAGCCTTTGAGAAGTTAGTACCCATGTCCTGGGAGGCCCCTCAGGGTAATTGCTTTTGGAAAAGGACTCTTGAACCTGCTGACAGCCACTGTCTGTGCGTCCATCTTTGCCTTCAGTCTGGCCATGGAGGTGACAATCACACAGACCCTCCTCTCCATGTGCCTGGGAAGAGCCCTGGGGAAGAAGCCCCAGCCTCTGGATACCACCTCTCTCTGCTTTCCTGCTGACTCCTGCGCAGTTGGGGTGGAAGGAGAGAGTTAAGAACTGTTGGTCCTTTGGGGCCCCTGCTCTCTCCTAAGACTAGCCTAAAAGTGCTGTCTGTCATTCTGTTTGTTGGAGGTTGGGGGACATTGGGGTGCTGGCTGGGCCACTTGTGTGAAGCATTGTGTGTCTAATTTAACGGATGTACCACTTTCTCTGCTAATTGAGAGAGCATTATTTATTTGTTTTGACACAAGTGCTTGCAGTGTTTCATCCCAGCTAATGGCTTCTTAAAGGTAATAAAACCCTTCAACCTAATTGGTCAGATAAGACTTTTTCCTTGTATGCTTAAATAAAGCAATTAGTGAAACACTTCTATCCAAAATGACTTTTTTTTTTTTGTCTTTTTTTTTTTTAAACTAATTTACTGTTACTGGAAACTTTTTGTACAATAAAGCAATCTCACAGATTGAAGAGCATCCCGAATTCCTAGTATTAATTTTAACAATGGGGGTCATATTTTCTTCAAATGTGTTTGTGTTAGCTGAGGGGCTGAGGGCCTGACCATGTCTGGGATCTTTGGGGCCATGGCTATTTATTTTGTGCCTGAGGCCTCTGCCTCAGAGTCTGAAAGTCAATTTGTCTATCTAATGGAGGCCCGCAAAGGGACCAATCAATTTGCTATCCAATATACAAAAAGAGAAACCCACATAAAAGACAGATAATTATTTTTTGTTATGGAAACATGCTTTACGTGAACACCAGAGCCCTGTTTGGCAATCTTCAGATTGTGCCCAAAGTGCTTTGCAGCGTGCAGGCTCTAGGACCTACCATCGGGAAATGTCTTCCTCCAGTGATATGACAGACTCGAGAGACACTGTTTGCTAGGAATGTCCAGGTCCTACTCCAAGGCCAGAGCAGAGTGTTGATGTTTGTATACATGCATACCTGGGAGAGAAGAGCTGACGGAGGGCCAGAGTGTGGGGTGGCTGTCATAGCCAGTGGGTCCTGGCAGACTGGTGCTGTCGTGAGAGCTCCCTAAAGAGCTTGTTGAACCACAGACTACAGTCTCTTGCTTCCTGTACAACGTATGATTCCTTCCTTCTCATTGGCTAGCACAGAAGTCAGTCACTTTCAGAGGACAACCCTTTCCCCTAAGGCTAGAGTGTTGAGTCCGGTGGTAACCTAGATCCTGATTTGGCTTGAGGTGGGAAGGCCTGTGAATAGGGGAGGAAGGTGGTTTTTTTGTTTGTTTGTTTTTTGTTTTTTGCTTGATTTTTTTTTTTTTTTTAAAGACAGGGTCTATATAGCCCAGGTTGCCCTTGAACTTGTGACTCTGTCTTTACCTTCCAACTGCTGAGATTACAGGCAGACAAGTGCTACCATGTAGTGCAGTGGGTGGCTATACAGTGGAAATGGAGTCATCTTTGCAATGGAGTCTTTGGTGATCTGGGCTTAGAATGGTCACACAATTGGGCATTGTCATTAAGCAGAGTGCTCTGAGACTTGGGCACTGGGTCCGAGTTGGTGAAGAGTTGAGGTGTGTGGTCCCTTTGATTCTCATCCTGAGTATCGGATGACAGGCTGAATGTGAAACTCTGCTGCTTGTGAACTTGGTCTATGAAGTTAGAGCAACTTCCTCATCTGCCATATGAGGTCATAGCCACCTACCCAACCATGCATGCCAATGGCGGTGTAGCAGAGCAGGCCGACTGTGAGACACGACACTTGGATCATCGGGGTCCCTTCTGTCTCAGCCATCTGGGGACCATGTGAAGAGACCTTTTCATGGTGGGCTGGGGTCAGATGGATAGAGGGACAGCAGCATCCGGGATTAGTTACACGGTAGGATTTCATTTCTGAGGAGGTAGCACTGATCCATCTGATGAGTGTTTGGGGGCTTAGTTCTGCTCAGGGTCTGTAAGTGTGTGCCTCAGTTGTGTTTTCCTGTGTTTATTGGCCCTCTGAACCCTCTGAGTTCTCTTTGAATTCTCTTGACCACCCACACAGCACCTTTAACCTTGTGTCTGATGTTTCTGTTTAGTTATTTTGAAACTGAAGGAAAGCAGACCCTGCAAGTTGATGAGTGTCAGAACAAGCTAATGGGTGCACCGGTGGACATGTAGACAGCTCATGTAGAAGTGCTTCCTGTCAGAGGCTCAGAATCACTATCCTCAGACAGACTAAACCCATCTATGCTGGTTTTTCTTACTACATCAAGGGACATTCCACAGAGCCAAATGGCAGAGACTTGCGCACAATTATCTGGTCAATTGAGGCAAAAGAAAATAATCATTTGTCCAATTGTGCAAATGAGCTCCCTGGACTGTCCTGAATGCCGAGATAATTGTGTGGTCCTCCACTTTCATTCCATAATCTGGCAAAAATGGGCTATTTAAACGAGGCTCCGTTTGATAATACCCTTCCAATCAGGCTTCGTTAAAACAGACCACTGGGGTTTGCATTTTCTGTTTGTCAACTATAATTCTATAATTGCTTTAAGCTAATCATCCAAATTCCACCATTAGTAATCACTATCTCTCATTTACAGATGTGATAGAGGCCGAGTGAGGGCCCTGGTTTATGTCATTTGGTCTCATTTTCTCAGGAAGTGCTGAGGGAACCAAATGCCTGTTCTCTGGCTTGGCATTCTGACTCAGGGTATCACAGTAGAGCTTTGTTTTATTCACCGTGGGGGAGGAAAATTTCCTCCCACACTGAGCCATCCCCTTCTCCAGATGGGGAAACCGAGACCCATGTCCAGGTGTAGCACAGGATGGAACTGGAGTTGTCACCTTCCTAATCTCTAGACTAGCACTTCTTTCTGCTTATTCCATTTTAATTGTTCATTTCTTTCCATAAAATTAAATGACCTTCTTCAAGAAAGATTTAATGGTCAAGATGTGATTTGGTAAAAAGCTCCCTCAAGGGTGTTTTTTCTTATTACAAAGATGAGACCAGGCTGCAGCTCAGAGAGATTTGCAGACAGCGGTGAACCATTACCCCAGTTCAGTTTTTTGTGTAATTGGTGTGAAGAGATTGCTGCTGATGAATCAGCCTGCCGCTGAACAGAAAAATAATGATTGTGTGGTGACTCCACTGAGTGTACGCACATGTGAGCTCGCAGTTGTTTACCAAAGGTATATGCGTGCATAAAATGCTCGCCAAGATGGATAATGTCATTTTAAAGTTGTAAATAATAAAAAATAGTCTTGGGCAGACCTGATTTTACAATTGCCCGAGAATGCAGTACTTCATTTCAACACTATGCGATGGCTAGAAATTGATTTTTTTTTTTAAATCCAATTAAGCCCCAAGGTTGGTCATCCATTTAAAAGGTCGGGTGAGTTAAACAGTGACAGGGCCTTCGGTTCATGCTAATAATTAGATTTACACAGAACTCCAGCCCTCATGTCTGCGTTATGGAGGCATATGTTTTCTGTTTGCACAACTCTGAGCTGTCCAAGCCCCCAACCCCTGGTGGAGACAAACCAGCCAAGTAGGGACCCAGACTTTCCGAGACCCCAGCAGTACTGACCCCATTATGCCTTCCCCTTGGATTCCCAGTCTACCTGGAGAGTGTGGGTCCCAGCAGCCAGCCGCAGTCTTTTCTATGGCCCTGAGAATCCTGGAGATGGAAAGTAGCCTTTCGTTTGAAGCCTCAGTACCATCTGGTTTCATGTGCTGCTTGCTTTAAAGCAACAAATAAATCCTGGTTTAGAAACAGCCCTGTACAGCACGTTGCTGAGTGTACCTGGCACCGGGAGAGGAAGACTTCCAAATGTCTTTCTGGGCTTCTCACAGGTAGTGCTTTCAGTGTTACTGTGGTGTTATGAAGACGTAGGGGAAATCATGAGTCTGAGGAAGATGTTTTATTCTCTGCGTGGGTTGGGGTGTCGTTCGTGTTTTATAAATGGCTGAGGCCTGGCGATTCACCCTGCATTGTAATGTAAGTAAGGCATTTCAGTGTGCTCCATTCATAACCAAACCAACCTGAAATAAGGGCCCCTCCAGAATGTTACATCCATAACTATGAACCAGCCCTTGAATAAAGACCCTTCTAGAATGTTCCATCTGTAACTGAACCAGCCTGAAATAAAGACCCAGAATTTTCCATCCATAACTTTGAGCCAGCTTGAAATAAAGGACCTTCCAGATTCAGTGAGAAGAAAATATTGAATTTGCTTCTCATTGCTCACCGATCCAGACAACAAAAGCCTAAGAATTTTAGATTAGGTTTTTTTCTTCCCCCACCCTCCCCTCACACCGCTCAGTTGCCCACATCCTCAACAACAGATTTATGATTCTTTTTGAAAGGTCTGCGTTGGATAGCACACATAGACGTGTAATAAACACAAGGGTGTTTGTGAGGTGAATGTGACGTGGGCTGGAGTGAGTCATCTCAGTACACTGGAGAGATCCGCTTCCAACAGGATCCTGCCAGGGAAGATTTTTTCCTCAGGAAAAGATTTGATCAGAATAAACCTTCACCCCCATTCTGCTTTTCTGTAGGTCTACGTGTTCACAGGTTGGGTTTGCTTAAGGGAATGTGGGACTGAACTTGCTGTTGATCACTGCTCCCTTCCTTCCTGCATCCTCCCCAGTCCCAAGGCCCCAGGTCTTCGATATGCCCTCGAAAACGTTTGCAACTACAAAAATAATTGTGCTGGCGTTCAGAGGTAAATAGTCTCCTTCCTGTGGCCTGAGGGTTATCGCTACCTGAGTCTTGGAGGCTAATTCAGGGACTGGTTCAGACCTCCATCTTCTCCAGGAGTTCCCAAGACCTGGTGTCCAAAGGGCCAGGTTCAGCTCGCTAATAAATGGTTCTGCTGGTACATTTTTGTTAACGAGTTCTCTCTTGTCCTGCTGATGGCAGAGATTGAAGGCCGTCACAGAGATGAGACTGTACGGCTTGCTTTTCAAGCAAGGTGCAAACGATTGCGTGACACCTTTTGTGTAAGAGGCGTGGAGGTAGTAGCTGTATTTTTCTCAAAGAGGCAGGCGAGATAAACCAGAAACTAGTAGGAACGGTCGCCTGTGGAGGTAAAGAGCGATGTGTGAGGAATGAATAGAAGCAAGGACAGGAAGAGCCCCTTTGAGCATCCCTTTTCACAGCTAGGGGTTTTTGAGGTGGATAAATGTTTCGAGTATTCAGAAAAGAAAATAGAACAAGAAGCAAGGGGAGGCAGGCCATCATCTGAACACAAGCAGGAACCTAAGTGGCTACCACTGGTAAGCCACACAGCCATGAAACCAGCTCCTCACTTGGCAGTGGGCATGTGCAAGCACAAAAATAATTAAAAGAATGGTAGATCTGTGGTCAGGAGTGGAGCCTGGTGCTGTCTGTGGTGGGAAGAACAAGTGAGCATCCGTGGCTGGGTCTCAGGAGAAGGCTGCAAAGATCACAAAGGAAGGCATCTACAAGCTCATGGTGTCCTATGAACGAAAAGACCCCATGGCAAGGGTGACTGGGGACCTAGTGTGCCTCTACTTAACCAACTGGTCTCAATACCACCCAAGAGCCACAGCTTCCTGGAGAAGTGGCTGGCTGGATTTTGGACAGGAAGGAACAGAGTGAGCTAATCATCCTATAACTCTAGACCAAACTAAACAAACAAAACACAAAACAAAAAACTGAGAATGTGTTAGGGCACACGGCCCAATCCAAGGGGGCTGCTACAGGCCTGAGCAACTGTACTGCAAGGCAGGCAGGTACCTGTGAGCACTGTTCATGAAGACGTGGGGTAGGATGCTGAGCCCCTAGGACCTCGAGCATGGTTCAATTTCCTGACTTGCTCCTTTTGGAGACAGAATTCTGCCGTCTCTCTCTGATGTAGCCAGTCCCAGGAAGCAAGAAGGAAGCCACTCAAAAATAGCTGGAAATTGCAGCCTAGAGGTTGTAGCCGTTATTTGCACATAGTATAGCATTAGAGCTGGTCACCGCTGACACAAAACCACTGAACACCAGGGTGTCCTAGCAGCCCCAAAGTATCCCTTAGAGATAGATAAAGGTTCTATCTAGCAGAGAAAGATAATCTTCCCCTAACAGTAGAGGAAAACAAATGTCTGCTCTGGTGTCTGGACAGGGAATTAACAAAATAGCAACAGTTTCTTTAGCCCCTCCTGAGAAAAGAAGGCCAACCGTGCAAGCCAGAGCCGTTTGCTGCCATGCATCTATTAAATGAGGGAGGTAGGGACTGAGAATGTGGCCCAGTTAGTTGCTAGAGTGCTTGCCTAGCATTCATGAAACTCTTGAGGTGATTCCCAGCCAATAATGGTGCACAACTGCAGTCTTAGCCTTTGTGAGGCAGGTGCAGGAGGATCGAAAGTTCAAGGCTAACCTCAGGTAGGCTCAAGTACATCTTGGGCAATGTGAGTCCCTGCGGCAAGCAAGGAAATAAATAAATAATCAATATAAATGGTAGGAATGATGGTTATGAATGGCAGAGTTTGGACTGCAAAGCAGACACTGCTTCTAATTCTATCCATTTTAAAGAAAACCTGTACTCTGACCAGAAGAAATCCCTCAGATCCCACTTAAACCAAATGTAAGGGACACTTAGACCCTGTATCTCCTCATGAGGGACAGTGGAAAGCATAATATAGATTTTTGCCAAACACCTTCGACCCAAATCTAATCTCAAAGTAGCAGGCAAATTCAAACTTCGAGGCCTTTTGTGTGACATGTCCTCATTGTGAAAGAGAGGCAGGGATTATTCTGGATTCAGGGAGACTAGAGAGCCTGACAGCCAAATGGAACATCTGATCCTTACGTGGCTTCTGGAAAGGAAAAGGCCACAGAGGATGTCTGAGGACAGTGAGGACGTCTCACTGTGTTAGAAAATAGTATTGAGTCTTGAATCGCCCCTGGGTCTGAATGGGATGATGTGGTCCAACCAGCGTCCTCATTCCCAGGATACACTCTGAGGTACATAGGGAGAAATGTATGCAATTTGCTTTAAGCGGTGCAGGAAAGAAATATGTGCTCTCACACGTGTGTACATGAATATGTATAGATTGTAAACATGCACAGTCTCTCTGAAGGGCACAGAAGTGTCTTCATTATACTAGGCTTTCAACTAGTCGGTGAAGGTGTTGTTTGTTTTAATGTCTAGGGGGGGAAATGTGTTTTCTACAGCAGTGAGCTCCTCTTACATTGAGTGACTCTGGTGTGAGCATAGGTGAACCACCCGGTACTACGGGTTACAGAATGTAGCCAAGGCATTTTCTCATCCTAGTTAACTCAGGACATGGTGCAGAGAGGCAAGACACAGATATCGCAGCCTGGGGCAGCACCCACGGAGGTCATGGCTTGGTTTATGAGGGTCTGGGCTCACTTCTAGGTTGGTGGCTTCAGCAAAGCGTCATAGAATGGGGATCACCAGACCAGAGCTGCCTTCCACTTTGTGCTCAGTTGTAAATCACTGTCAACTAGCAATGAGCCTGTGGTCATTTCTTACTTCTGATTGGTGTTCACTCACGTACAAGGGCAAGTACAAACTCTGGCTGAATGTATGCTAGGTCTACTCACCCGAGTTCAGATGTCCCAAGTGGACTGTGTCCTTGAGCACTCCAGGACACCCTATGAACAACAGTTAGTTCTGTAGCTCAGGATCCAACTGCCAGCAAACTTCAACTCATCTCTCAAGACCCAAGTCAAAGCTCTCTCCCAGTCCGCAGGGCCTCCCTTACCTCAGTCCTCTCCCAACAACTGGGTGTCTGGATTTTGTGGCTGAGTTCCGCCCATCCACCCATTTAAGCTGCTTTCATACACTGCTGCTCTCTTTGGAGATCTCAGGAGTCTAGAGCTGTTCAGAACTGATGCTTGCTAGCTAACTATGTTGGACTTAGGAAGCTGAGGCAGGAGGATTGTGAGCTCAAGGCCAGCCTACCAAGCCCGAGATGAGCTTGAGACTGGCCTAGTGGGAAATGAAGAGAGACATGAGGATATGACCCATGGTGGAGCACTTGTATAGCAGGACGAGGCCCTGGGGTTCAGTCCCTAGCACCAAAATGAATACATGAATGTACAACCACCGGATGAAGACACCATAAACCATGATGCTTGCCTTCTTGGGCCAGATACACTAGCGTGGAGGAAACTTGTGGATCAATGAGTGCAAACGGCCTTAGAGGGACGTGGGGTTTTAGAACTGTGTCCCAGAATGTGACCTCGCAACTCCTGAGAACTTTACTCTGGTTTCTATCAGAAGCCTTTGAACGTTTCTGCTGTTTCTGTGTGTGGCATTGGCTCCAACTCATCTCAATTATAAGTTGCTGCTTGGGTTGCAAGATCTGGCCATTTGTTTTAAACTTTCAGTTCTCAAAAATAAATAAATATATAAATAGTTCAATTTTTCCTTGACAGTGGGGTGTATCCTGAGCTGTGGATTGATAACCTTCATAAAAATGTATCTAACTAAACAAAGCGGCCCTGTCTTGTTTATGTTAGGGTCGGTGAAGCTTGCTGTGAGAGGGGAAAGTAGTTTCTTCAGACTTTCTTGGATCTGTCACGTGTTTCATCTTGAGGAATTGGTAGGCATCCAGAGTGGAATGCTCCTGTGTGGTTTTGATTTCTTCTATTTGGGGTGGCATAAAACCAGGAATCAAGACTATTTGCTCATTGCGAGGTATCCAACATTCCCTCTTGCTCTGTATGTAGTAAGTGTTAAATAAATGTTATTTCCTTTATCTATAAATAGAGGAGGATTCTGTGAGTAGGCAGGCCATATTGTCTGCGAATGTGTGTGTGTGTGTGTGTGTGTGTGTGTGTGTTATGCCTGTGTTCATATGTGTGTGAGTTTACACATGTAAAGGCTAAAGGTTGGCCTTAGGGGTCTTCCCTTAATGAATTCCTCTCGCAGGATTTTCCCTGGCCAATTACATTAGGGCAATAGGAGCCCTGTGATTGGCCAGGGAACAGGGAGGAGGAGCTAAGAGTTGTAGAGACAGGAGCATCTCGGGGAGAGAAGAGGAAGGAAGATGGAGGTGGACATAAACTGGCGTAGTCTTGATATCATCAAAGGTTAGAATATTGAGATAATTTGTATAATCTAGGTGGACAGCTTTTATCATTATCAATTGGTTCTGAAATTATTGTATTGGCATCTTGTGTGTTGAGATTTTATTGATATATAAAAATCTGATTTGGTTAACTATAAGCAATTAAGAGTCTTGATTATACCGGGTAAATAAATGTTATGATGGCTGACCGTGGGTTCGTGGGGCATTTCGTTATAGTGAGAGGAACTCGGGGGGTGGGGAGCTCTGGAGAGCTGGTAGGTTGAGAGATGGCCTAGTTAATAACACCCAGTGGGAACCCTGTGGCCCGGCTAGAGCTCCGCGGCTGGACAGCGCCAGCATGTGCCAGTTCACCTTTTAAATATTTCCCGCAACAAATTTCCATCTTGGCTTTTTGGCAGATTTTTACAGTTCCTTATATATTCATTTTGTGTTTGTGTACATGCTCAAGCATGATACAGTACTCACCTGCAGGTTGATGACAACCTACCAGAGTTGCTCTGCTTCTTCCCATGAGGGAACTCAGGTGACAAGTGCCTTTATCCGTGGAGTCATCTGAAAGGCCCCACCTTGTTTTTTGAGGCAGCGTCTCTCACTGAACCTGAAGCTATCCAACTGGGTAAGAATGGCTGGTCATCGAGCTCCAGGGACCCTTGTCTCTGCCCCCCTTCCCTAACCACCAGTGCTAGGATTACATCCCATCTTTTTACTGGTGCTGGGATCTTCATGCCTGTACGGTAAATACTTTACCTACCAACTCATCTCCCCAAGCCCTCTGAAATACTTTTTGGCTGTCTCTATGGTCTGTAGTATCTGTAGAGACCTGCCCACCTCCAGCACCAGCTCCTGATCTTATAGGCTGCATGATGTGCCATGTCCACTCCTCCCCTGACTCCCAGTGTCAGTCCTGCAGGGGACATCTTGCTGTGGACAGAGTACTTAACTCACAGTGATCAGCTTGAGCCTGCCATTCTCTAGGAAGATTGCAAGTTGTCTTGGCCCCTCCTGTGTGCTTCGTGCCTCACACTGTGTTTGCAAACACTAGAGAATCAGGATAGAACACTTAGTACCCTTTACGAATGTGTGAAAACATTCCGTTGCTGTAAAAACTCTTTTTCAAGAAAATAAGATCCAATTAGTGTTGACTTCTGTGTCAGGAAAGCCAGAGTTTCAAAGGAATCCCCTCTGCTCATTCAGGCTACAGCCATCTTTAGGGCTGGCCTGCTCTGGGCTATTCAATGCATTCGATGCAACATTCTGAGAGAGAGGGAGGGAGGGAGGGAGGGAGGGAGGGAGGGAGGGAGGGAGGGAAGGAGGGAGAGAGAGAGAGAGAGAGAGAGAGAGAGAGAGAGAGAGAGAATATGAGTGGGTGCCTCTTAGTCAACGGACATGGGATGGATGTTAGTTTGCTCCTTCTAGATACCGGGCTAGAACTCTGGTCCTCAGGCACTGCAATAAGTGCCTTTTCTCGCTCAGCCATCTTGCTTTGCTAGTTTTAAAGGTTGATAATAGAGAAGAAATGCAGATTAAAAGTGACATAGAAGACTGGAGGTCACTGAGCTTCAGCCCCAGGCCTGGAGTTGTCAAAACCTGGGCAGTGTAGGGTAGCAGCTGACTCCTTTCAAATGACCTCCCCGCACTGCCATCTTTTCCTTTCCAACACAGGTGACAAAGTGCAGAGTCGGCTTGCTCCCACTGCTGGTGACCTTTCTGGCGAGTGTTAGGCTGAGGAAGCGGCCTATGCTGAATAAAGGGGAGATCTGAGTGCCTAGTTGTCCGGCCCAGTAGCCACGGCAGTCCCTGGCAAGTGACCTTCATCGAGTCCAGGAACCTACTGGAAGGCGGGCCAGGGTAGCAGCGGGAGCTGGAGAGGTTCCAGGGGCTCGCGCGCCACTCGCCCCCAACGGAGGCCCGGAAGACGCAGAGCGGCCCGCGCCCCACCTCCGCCGGCGCCCCCTCGCGCCCCGGGTGGGCCCTGCAGGGCGGCGCGGCCCGGAGGCGGCGGGGAAGGCGGGGCGCCGAGGCCGGGCGGGCCGGGGCGGCGCCGAGCCGGGCCGGAGCAGGGCGCTGGGTGCTGGGCGGCCCGGCTCGGGGTCGCGGGGGCGAAGATGGCGAGCGTGGGGCTGCAGTTCCAGGCGAGTGCCGGGGACGCGGACCCCCAGAGCCGGCCCCTGCTGCTGTTGGGCCAGCTGCAACACCTGCACCGCGTGCCCTGGAGCCACGTCCGCGGGAAGCTGCAGCCCCGGGTCACCGAGGAGGTGAGCGGGCCGCGGCCGCCATGCGCCCGCCAAGCCCAGGCCCTGGGACACAGGCCCCGCCTCGGCCGCGCGCCCCGCGGAGCTCAGGTCGCAGGCCCGCGACAGGCCTGGCCATCTGTCCCGAAGGCCCTGGCTGCAGCGAGACCCGGCCTCTGTCGCTGGCCTGCCTGGGCCGAGCCACCTGCTTCCGCGCCTCCGGGCCCGGCCTTGCAGAAGGCCCAGTGGAGGCTTTCCGCGTGGCCTCTGGCCTCGAGACCCGCTGCCATGGAAACTGGCCAAGGCCCAGGAGCCGGGCCTCCAAGTGTTCGAAGCAGAGGGTCCCCAGACAGGCCTTGCCAGAGCGAGGCGCAGTCCCACGAGGGTGGTAGGGTGCCAGAGAGCCACAAAGCTGCCTGGCGGTGGCTGGGGTGCCTTAGACAAGCAGGCGTGGCCAGTAGGGCATCTCTAGCCATACAGCACACGTTTTGAAGGCCGGTCTGTCTCATGTCTCCTTTCTAATCTAGCTCTGGCAGGCAGCTCTGGCCACGCTCAACCCCAACCCCACAGACAGCTGTCCCCTCTACCTGAACTGCGCCACAGTGGCAGCCCTGCCTTCCAGGGTGAGCCGGCATAACAGCCCTTCCGCGGCCCACTTCATCACCAGGCTTGTGAGAACCTGCCTGCCTCCTGGAACCCACCGGTGCATCCTGGTGAGTGCTGGGCCCTTCAGTGTACCTCAGCCCATGACCCACCTCAAGCAGAGCAGGCTGGCCCATGTGATCTCCCGTTCTAACTCTTCAACCACCAAGTGATTTACACCAGATCAGTTTGCGTGACAAATCAGAGATGCCAGCCTAGATTTATTGAGGCCTGGGCTTATGTCTGTGCCCTGCTCATCTGACTGGGAAAGAGCAGACAACATCTGGTGGCAGACATTTTTCTCACGCAGCCTCAGGTTACTGTGGGGCACAGCCTCTGGGCTTGCCCACGGTAGAGTTGGTATTAGGAGAGTCCTGGTGGCATCCCTTTGTAGCTTCAGCCCCACCCTGCTTCTCTCCCACTACAGATGGTCTGCGAACAGCCTGAGGTCTTTGCCTCCGCCTGTGCCCTGGCACGGGCCTTCCCACTCTTCACACACCGCTCAGGGGCATCCCGGCGCACAGAAAAGAGGACGGTCATGGTGGAGTTCTTCCTGGTGGGACAAGACAATGGCCCAGTGGAAGTGTCCACCTTGCAAGTGGGTGTCTAGAGGGTGCACGGCCTCCTAGGAGCTCAGGTGGAGAGCTCTTCTTTTCCCCAGGGAAGGGCTACAGTGCTTTTCGGGGATCCCAAAAAAGGGTCTCGTGTTGTATTTCCAGGTGCCTGTCTGTTCAGTGCAGTTGTGATTTGATTGTACACGGTTGTCCCGTTAGGTGGGGAGCGCCTTTATGTATATTGTTTGACTGAAGCCAAAGAGGAAACCTGTGCAGACTGGAAACCATTGCTAACCTGTTCGTCAAGGGAGGCACCGGATCTAGGCTGCCTTCATGACCCTGTTTCCACCCATCAGCCAGAGACCAGCTTGAGCCTCCACTTTAACTTCAGAAAGGCTGTCTCTTGAGCTTCAAAGCCACACTTGAGGGCTTTGTCTTCTGTCTCCCTGATAGAGTTAAAAGGGGGCGGTCCTCCACGTCTGCCATCTTGTGTCAGCTCTCTGTGTTCTTGAAAACAGTCTAGTTGCTTTTCTTGTTTTAATCCCCTTTCTCAACCAACCCACCCAGACCTAGTTTGGGTCTCTTCTCCATTTCTGGGGGCCTCGATGTGTCCATCCCTCCTTGGAGCATGCCCATCAATTCTCAAGCCTCTTGCTCCAACTGGCCTTCACCCTCTTAGATTCTCTTCCCAAACTCTCTGGTCTTAGTGTCTTGAAGGTTTCCACTACCTGTGGACTCCATATGGCAGTGACACTGAAGACCATGTCTGTCTGCTATTTCTAGGGGGTCCCTTCTGGGCTTCCAGGTCACCTCCTGCCAGATCCCAGCTTGGAAGCCTGAGCATAGCCCTTCCTTCTTTCCACTTACAGCTGACCCTGGCTGCTTCTAACCTTTCTGCATGGCTTTCCATCTTCCCATGGTGATCCCCTACACCCCTCAACCAGCCAGGCATGCTCACATCTGGACACTCTCTGGTGATAAGTGACTTCTCCTTTTCCTCAGTATCCCCACGACCCCCACCCCTAGAGCTCTGGATCCCACAGACTTTAGCCAGTTGTGTCATCTTTGTATCTGCTGACATTTCCCCCAGTCATTGGAGAGTCCGCCTCATTGCCCGCCATGTAGCAGGCCTCACAGAAACACATACAGAAGAAGCGAGCGGATGTTGCTTCTCTTGTCAGTGAAACCGAGGTTGAAAGGCTCTTCACTCTCATTCATTGCTTAGTGAGAATCCTGCGGAGGGTCTGCAGGGTTAGACTGCCTCCCTTGAGGCCAGTCCTCGACCCAACATCCCACGCAGGCCATTGACTGCTGACAGGTGGCAGGGGCTCCCAAGCACAGCTCATATCTGAGCTGTCAGCTCCCGGGTCTCTACTCGGAGCCTTTGAGGTTTAATTACCTGGGACAGGCAGCGGCTCTTGTGATGGTCAGACAGCGGGGGCGGTGGCCGGCTGGCAGAATCGACCTGTGCCTGCCCTCCTGACATACAAGTCCGGGGGAGGTGATGATGAACTGCAAGCTAAAGCCCTGAGTCCTCTGCAAGCCCCTTAATATCTGTTTTTCTGGTCAGCACTGAGGCACTGACGTAGCCAGTTATCCCTGGCTTCTGAGGCTTTGGGTCCATGGGATTAAATGGAGGTGGAGGTATGCTCAAGTCAGCTAGGAGGAAGGCCCTGTGGCAGAGAAAGATGGATAGGCAGGGGTCTAGGGCTGGAGTGACTCTGCAAAGACATGGAGCCACCCATCTCTGGATACACATAGCATCTACAGACCTTATTGGGCTCTCCCTGAGTTGTCCTTGGCACAGAGCTATGAGTCTGATGGGGTCTGCTGTCTCAAGCTCCTATTGTCTCCTGGCTGCTCTGAGGCTAGTGAGTTCTGTAAGACAAAACATGGTCCCATTCCTTGTACAGCAATGCCCCAGTAGACTGTTCAGCGACAAGGAGTGTTCACAGGGTGGCAGACCTCTGTTCCTCCAGAGGACTCATGGAAAGCACCATCTCAACATTGTAGAGTGATGTTTTGAGGGATCCCCAAAGCATCTGCTCTCAACTGCTTCCATACCATACCTGTGAACAGCCTGAAGCATTCTAGAGTGTTATATCTTTGATGTCTGTGTTCCTAGGGGAACTGGATGGGATGGGAAGAGAACATCCCTTCCCACCCTGCCCGTGGGCCCCGGTGATGAACTTTTGTCTTCTTCTCTAGTGTTTAACCAATGCCACAGAAGGTGTCCGACTAGCTGCTCGTATTGTGGACACGCCATGCAATGAGATGAATACAGACATCTTCCTTGAGGTTTGTGGCCTTACGCTGCTAAGCTGAGGTGGGATGGTCTTCAGATCACAAAGAGAGGGCAAGAAAGCCTAAAGTTTGGCTGTTCGCATCAAATCCTGATGTCCATCTTGCTTCAGAAAGTCAGAATCCTCAGCTGAGGGCGTGGCTAGGATAGAGCCTCACTGAGGCCGCCTGTAGACCTGAGACCAGCTGCAGGAAGCTGAGTGTGCAGGGCCAGTCTTCCCCCCTGGGCTTAATCATGAGAGTCAGAGCCTCCAAGGTGGTTCCTTTCCCACCATGAGGCCATGGATAGACTCATCTTTGGCATGAAGCCCAGCTTCTCTCGCCTTGAGTCAAGCCTTTTCCACGTGTCTCATGTTGTTATTTTTTCCATGAATATGTCCAGGAGATTAGCCAAGTTGGAAAGGAGCTGGGGATCACCCCCACCATCATCCGAGATGAACAGCTGAAGACCAAAGGATTTGGAGGTTCGTAGGGCTGCGCCCTCACTCAGCCCTCACTCTGCAAGAGAGGCTGGGGGAACCTGGGTGGCAGGGGGAGCATTGGGAGCATTTGGCACAGGGTCCCCAGTCTCATCTTGCTGGGGACCAGAAGAGAATAGAACCAGCCTGGGTCCCAGGCCAAGACCAGAGCTTGGGAGACAGAGCATCCCTGGGGGAGGAAGGGGCAGCCTTCCCGGTTCTGATGCTGATCCTGGGAGTCACTAGACCCATGTCTTTCCCGTCTTCTGTCTCCTGCCTCCCATGCCCTTGCTCAGAGCCAGCTCAGTGAGGCCTTCTGTTCCTCAATTACACAAGTTGATGGCCATTTTCAGGGTCCCATTGGATAGTGTTGTATAGAACACATTTCCTGTGACAGTCATGCAGTGGGCGTTGACCTGGCCTACATGCCTCTCTTAAAGCTACATTCTTCCCTGATCTCTACATACCTAGGAACTAGGAAAGCCGGGCTGTCTCCACACACTTTTAGACTGACCAGGCAAAGGTCACTGCCACAGAATTGTCAGTGACTACGAAACAAGTCCCTTCCAAGGTCCTGGGCTCAGGCAACAGCACTCTTGGTCACACCCCTCTGCTGACTCTTCTGCCACAGCTGTGGGAAGACTCTAGGAAGAAGCTCTTGTAGACTGCTGCCTGGCCTTGGGGCTGGGGACAGGGGTAATGCTGGTCAGACTGTGTTCCCTCATTGGGTCCTCTCCAAAAGACAACTCACAGTGTGGCCGGTGTCCACCTCAGAGTAAGGTGTCTGGGGACAGAGTTGGGAAGCATGACCAAGCAAGGTGTTCATCTCCTCTTCAGAAGGCCTTATCACTTGTGCCAAGTCCCGTTACAGACGAGACACTAGGACCACCTCGACTAAGGGAAACAGAACTGCAGGATGGGAATGCTCGTCAGTGGTATAACTGGGGCCAGCTGTTGGAGCCATGCCAACCCACACACATTAACCAGAAAAATATGCCATTGGCAGAGGCCATTTTTATTGGGGACTTTCTCTGAGGAGGCGGCAGTCGTAGTGGGCAGGATGAATAGGAGTTGATCAGATAGCCATTTTCTCCTTCCTCACGGTTGGGCAGGGCACCTTGATGCATAGCCTCTGCTCAGGCAGGCCCCTCTTTCTTTGGGAAGATGGAGCATGTAAGCAAAGAGGGAGGGAGGTGATGGGAGCTGCAGGAGGAGGAAGGCTCTGAGCTCAGGGTGGGGACCCATGTGGGCCGGAGAGGCCTTGAAGCAGTGTCCACGGATCCCTTCACTCACTTCTCTTCCATCCCCCCTAGGTGCCATACGATGTTTTATCCCCTCAGCGAGTCTTCGCGCCTTATAACACTTTGTAGTCTTAGATGTTGGGGTGGATCTGCATTCTCACATCCCACACTGGCCCCCAGCAGGAGTGGGAAGGGAGATCCATCGGGGTTGCTCTGCAGAAGATGCACGGGCTAGCTTGTGCCAGCACCAGACTCTACAGGGCCTCTGGAAGTCTCCACTGGTGCGATGGGCACCTCACTTCTTCCCTTCCCTACACAGGAATCTACGGGGTTGGCAAAGCTGCCCTCCACCCACCCGCTCTGGCCGTCCTCAGCCATACCCCTGAGGGGGCCACACAGACCATTGCCTGGGTGGGCAAAGGCATCGTCTATGACACCGGTGGCCTCAGCATCAAAGGGAAGGTGAGGTGAGGGTTTCAGGGTGCGATCGGATGGCGCGTTTGAGTAGCTAGTGCGTTCAGTATCGGGAGTGGGCGGTGGTTTTATTTAAAGTCTCCTCCTCTATGCAACACAATTATTCCCAGGGCCACTCAGGAAATGGAAGTAATAATACAAGTTTAAAAATAACCCTAATAGCAAATATTCTCTTCTATTGAATTCCACGCATATTATCTTGCCAGCTGAAAATCTAGAAAAGAAAAATATTCCAATCCAAATACAGAGAGCGGCAGCGTATTAGCACTTCAAATCTCATTAATGCAGTTAATAGGGAAAAGAGCCACAAAATAAGTGTCCGTCTCTGTCTCTGCTAATTGCTGATGGATTATAGCATCAAAGAACTTTGCCTGGGTCTCTCATCCTGTGAACTCCGCTGTATCCACCCTTCTGTACATGTCTGTGTTGGGTACACATGAGAGCCAGGGTTGTTCCTTTGTTCCTACTCAGAACCCCAGCCCACCATTCCTTTAACTCAGAGGTTTCTGTCACCCTAGGCAACTGATAACAGAGGCTCCTGGGGGGAAAAAAATCCCAGTTCACTTTCTAGAATAATCCCAGTTCTGGCCATTTCTGAGATCATTCTAACAACGTTCACGTATCCGCATGTCAGCGCGTCTCTAATGCCACCCTCAGAGGTTTACAGAGAACAACGGAAGAGCGGGCACCAGGTTGGTCTCACACTCCCGTCCTGGGCTCCTGATGCCTTGAACTGTAGATGCCCAGTCTGCAGTCTTGCCCCTGTGTAGCGTTTGCAAGTGGGTACATCAGCTTTCTTTGAATGATTGTTTGCGGGAAGCAGTAAGTGAGCCGCCCTGAGCCTCGGGTGTCTGTCAGCACACAGAGCCATGCATAATTTGGTGCACTTCCTCATACCAGAAACCTCACATTCCTTTGTCACCATTAGCTCATCAAAGAAGCCCTGGAGCATGGGGAGGCTGTCAGGTGGCGTACACAAGTTTCTGCCTTGTGCTGCAGAGCTCACATTAGTGCTGGTGGTGCATGCTGCCCTGTGCTCTCCCGGTAGGCTTGCCCTGTTATTACCTTGTCCATGCCTCATCTAAAAACTATCTCTTGCTTCTGCCTCAGGCAGTGGCTGCCTGGGACTGTCACTCTCATGGCTGCCCTGTGCTCCTGCTGATCTGGAAGAGGCAGCTGAGGTGTGTCCCTCACACAATAGGGACGGTGACTCACACTCCAGTGGCATTCTTTTTTCTTTCTTTTTTTATTTTGTGTGTTTTGCCTGCAAGTATGTGCCCCACAGGCAAGCCTGTGGATGGTTGTGAGATAGCATGGGGTGCTGGGAACTGACCTCTGGCCTCTCAGCCATCTCTCCAGCTCCAGGAAAGTTTTTAAACTTAAAAATTTTCAAACTTTGCATTTCTGCTTCATGGATGGGCTTCTGCAAGTGAGGTCACCATGACTTGATTTCCCAGGAACCCCCAAAGAAGAACCCAGTGGCTCTTGGTTGACTGTGAGCCCACAGCCTCCACTGGAGCAGAGCTCTGACACTTTCAGTAGCTGTGCCTGTTGTGCGTGTGTCAATGTGACCAGGGCAGATGGCACCTAGCATTGAGAACCTCTCCCTTCATAACAGCAGAAGCGACACAGGGGAGTCAGGAGTCCTCATGTAAGCAGCTGAGCTTGGCACTTTGCTTGGGAGGTGACACCTGTGCAAGGGCACACCATGTTCCATGAACAGCTGTCAGAGGCATTTTCTGGGTGGGTCATTTCGAAATGGTTTTCTGCTAGGCCTGGGGCCCCATTTCTTCATTTTAGCGGGCCTGTGTGCTCTCTCCGATTAGGTCAGAACCATGGCTTCTTTTCAGTCATGCGAGATGAATCCTTTTCAGTTGACGTTATTAGAAAAGCAACCCCTCCACATTGAAAAATGCTGTCAGCTAAAATCCAAGGCTCGTGATACAATAGGGTCTCCAAAATGACGTACACTTCAAGCCCAGATTCTTACTCCCTGGACTTGTTTTTATTTAAAATACACACCTGTCAGTTTGAGCTGGAAGCCTATACAATGCAAGCATCCTGGTTTAATGGGTCACAGGAGGTGGCTTTTGCATTAGTGGCAGGGGGCTTCAGCTGCAGACGGTAGAGTAGAGATGCCCCCTACTGATGGTTGAATGTCAGTGACTTCCGGATAAGCAAGGTATGCTCCCTGCAGCTAGATAGGAACTGGAAGGCAGAGAGAGGGGCAGGCACAGAGCTGGGCCTCCCCAGAAAAGCTACAGGAATGGACAAATGAAGACCGGTGAAAGTGTCTTCAACTGGTCGCCGCAGGAGTAGACGGAAAGCGGGCTGAAATGAGCATCTGTGGCAGGGGCTGCGAGGTCAGAAAATGGAGGGGCTAGGGACAGGGCTCTTCCTTGGAGGAGAAGTGGGCAGGACGCTGTGTAAACTGCACCCTCGCTGCGGCTGGATATCGACCAAGGGTGAGGCTGTCAGCACACTGTTGTGTCTGACTGTAGTCGGACTTAAATGCTAGAAGCCAGAGCCACTTGTGCTTGGGAAGAATGGGATAGGCATGAGCCTGGGGTTACCCTATGACCCGCCTCAGAGTAGACATAACAGGAAACTGTGGTATGTGTGGAACACAGGCAAAATGGCTTACTGGCAAGTACTTCACCTCCCGGGTCCCATATCTGAGGAGGAAGCCATAGTTCTGATAGCCACTGGAAAGCCTGGCCAAGCCTCTTGTGGTGCTGTCTGAGTGACCCCACATGAGCCTTGGTTTCTGTGGAGTCAGGGTGGAGAAGAGGGCAGAGGCCCTGAGAGCAGTGGCTTCCTTGTCTCTCTCTACCCTGTTATCTATTGCTTGGTAGCCCCAAGACTCTCCACACAAGAGTTCTGTCTCCTCCATCTCTGCTGTTACTTCCTCTTGCTTTGGCCAGTCCGTTTCGTGAACTGTAGAGATGCTCGGGGAGCGCCGTGAAAGGCAGGGTCCTTGTGTGCCATGCAGGTTGGAGCCTTAGAGCCAGCTGTCAGCCATGCTCCATGCTCGTGTGACTTATGTGGCTTACGCCCTCTCTTCCGGTCCTCTGTGTCACTACAGACCACTATGCCAGGAATGAAGCGAGACTGTGGGGGTGCTGCAGCCATCCTGGGAGCCTTCAGGGCCGCCATCAAGCAGGTGAGTTCTGGTTTCTCTTCCTCAGGCTGTGTTTGACTCCTCCCTCAGGACTGCACACCCCAGGAATGGAGCTTAGCAGGGCTTGTTTAGTAAGAAGAGCTAACTTAGGATGCTTGCTGAAGGTTCTCTGAAGGAAGCAGCCATGGCTGTACAGGTTTGGAGAAGTCCTTTACTCCTGCTGTTGCTCTAGCATCTAAGACATGCTGGCAAGGAAATGCTCAGCAGGTCGGTTCTTCTGGACTCCCCTCCAGCTGGTGATGGGCGTGAAGGGTGCTGGATCTACAGGAGACCACAGCCAGTGGCATAAGGAGAGCCCCTAGCTGTGGAAGTATCGTATACACACACACACACACACACACACACACACACACACACACAGGCGTCTGCTCTCCCCTGGCTCACTCATATATCCAAAGGCACTGACATCGCCCTTTTGTGTGCTTCAGTGAGAGCCACAGAGCAGCAATGGCAGAGACTCGGCCCCTGAGACACTTGCTTGCCCACAGCCACGCTGTAGGGGTCACACTGAAGGAATACAGAAGTGTCATGGGGTTGGGGAGTGGGATTGCTGCCTGTAGAAAGACTGTGCGACTAAAACCTCAGAGCCCAGGAAGTAATGTGGAGTAAAATTCTGGATAAGAATGATTGATGGTCAGGAGGCTGAGGCAGAAGGATTGCCTCAGATGTAAAGTTTTCGTATGTTGTGTGGTGAGATCTGCTGCATGGTCTGGACTCTGGAGAGCTTTTCCCTTTTAACAGGGACTCGACAAATGGCACCTTCAGACCTGAGCTTCACTTCCTGCCCCTCAGGGCCCCGTCTGTCTGTCTGTCTCCTGCTGTCTGCAGGTCTGAGAGCATCTGGCTCTCTCTCCCTTCTCTTTCACTCCCTCCAGAGTTTCCAGTCTATAATGGGACCTCTCACCTGCTTCTCCTCTCAGGGCTTCAAAGATAACCTCCATGCCGTGTTCTGCTTGGCTGAGAATGCGGTGGGACCCAATGCCACCAGGCCAGATGACATTCACCTTCTGTATTCAGGAAAGTAAGGCTCTCTCACACTTCTTGCACTGTTGTTCAGACCTGTGGCTTCTTCCCAGAGCCAGACCAGGTCAGCCTGGTTCTAACCAACGTTGGGGTAGAATTCCGCCCCGCCTCCCACCTGTGACGCCTCCTAAGGGATGAGGTGGCCCATAGTTGTGGGGAGGACTTGTGGGGAGGACATGTATCATGGAGTTAAAGGGGCTGCAGGGACTGGGCTCTCCAGTACCAAATGGAGGTCACTCAGTGCTCCTGGGGTCTGTGCCTCACCCAGGACTGTAGAGATCAACAACACGGATGCTGAGGGCAGGCTGGTGCTGGCAGACGGGGTGTCTTATGCTTGCAAAGACCTGGGGGCTGACATCATTGTGGACATGGCCACCCTGACAGGGGCACAAGTGAGTACCACACTTCACCCCCTGGCTGCACCCCAACCCCCAGAAGCCTGAACCCCTGTTGGCAGGTGAGCGTGAGCCGCTGTCATTCTGGAGGCAAGGTAGCAGCACACCCTTCTGCTGTTGCACCGGAACCCATGCCCCGCCCACTTGTTGTCCAAGGCTCTGCCCTTCTCTCCCTCTCCCGTGCTGTATTTTTCTGTCTGCCAACTGCTCTGCTCTCGCCCTTGCGTTCTCTGCCTGTGTCTTCCCTGGTACGGTTGCTTCCCTTGTGTCCTTTGCCTAGGGCATTGCCACAGGGAAGTACCATGCAGCGGTGCTCACCAACAGCGCCGAGTGGGAGGTGGCCTGCGTGAAGGCCGGCCGGAAGTGCGGGGACCTGGTCCACCCGCTAGTCTACTGCCCTGAGCTGCACTTCAGCGAGTTCACCTCGGCTGTGGCTGACATGAAGAATTCGGTGGCGGTAGGTGTGGGGCCTGCGGTAGGTGTGGGGCCTGCGCTGAGGGACGCCATCATGGCCCTAAGGAGTATGTGAGTGAGAAGACAGTGTTCTCAAGCCCCAGACATAGTGCAGAATCCGATGTCACTGAGCATTCTCGCTGAACAGACCCACAGCAGGGTCAGACTTGTTTGCTCCTTCAGCTCCTTTGTACTGCTCCCTGTCCTGGGGGAGGTAGATGCCTTGTTCGAGGCCCCTCTTCAGCCATCTGGTTCAGCGGATAACTTCTGTGTGTCTAGCTGAGGGATAAGTATAGATTAGAGAAAACCATCCAGGCTCTTCCCACTGCTGGGAAAGGATGTCACTAAAAATGTCCGCTTGTCCTCAGGACCGAGACAACAGCCCCAGCTCCTGTGCCGGCCTCTTCATTGCTTCACACATTGGATTTGACTGGCCTGGGGTCTGGGTCCACCTGGACATCGCCGCTCCAGTGCATGCTGTGAGTGCCTCAGGGCTGTCCTCAAGGCCAGGCAAGGGGCCCATTCCCACCAGACACGTGTTCATTTCCCCCTCATGGCCTGGGCCCTCCCTCCCTCCTGTCCTGTTTCTGCAAAGTTCATCTGGCTCAGAGCTGCTGCTGAGTCCGTCAGAGAGGTTCTGTGTTCTGTGTCAGATTATCTGTGGCCCAGCCTCCAGCCAGTTGTGGTCCCTCCGGCCTCTTCATCCCTGGGAACAGAGTGACTGCTGTGTACTGTCCTCCCAGCCAGCCTAGCCTACGGTTAATAGGAGGCCCAGACCATCTCCACCCTGAGCTGCCGCTATTAGGCTGTGCCCACCACCCAGTTTCCTCTCTTGGCCCTGAACATCTCAGGACGTCTGCAGGAAGGGCCAAGACACAGCCTTGTGTTGTAGGACCTCCATGTGGAGAATGGGATTACCAGAGACCTGAAGAGCCCTCTTGCACAGAGCTGCTCCTCTACCTTACGCTTCCCACCATCTCTGTCCACAGGGTGAGCGAGCCACAGGCTTTGGGGTGGCTCTCCTACTGGCTCTTTTTGGCCGTGCCTCCGAGGACCCGCTGCTGAACCTGGTATCCCCGCTGGACTGTGAGGTGGATGACCAGGAAGGTGACAACATGGGGCGTGACTCCAAGAGACGTAGGCTCGTGTGAGCGCCACTTCCCAGCTGGTGACACAGGGTCCCTTACCTCACTTTGCACTGACTGATTTTAAGCAATTGAAAGATTAACTCTTAAGATGAGTTTGGCTTCTCCTTCTATACCCAGTGGTGATGGAGTGGGCCTTTCTTTTCTTAGAACCAGCTTAGGGGAGTGGTGGGGTCTGAAGAAAATTGTCACAGATCCCATAGGTCTGTCTCTGCAAGCTCTGTCCCTTGTCCTCCACCCTGGTCTTTAGAACCACCTCAGGTCACCTCTGTGATGAGTGCACTTCCTGATCCAGGCCTGTTTTAGCTCCCTGGGGTGTCCAGCCAGCCCATGCCTGGGTAGATGTGACTAGCTGTTAGGGACCCCATTCTGTAAAGCAGGAAGATCGGCACAGTTCCCACGCACTCCCAATTCACTTGAAGTTGAATTAAATATGGCCACAACACACCTTTGCCTCTGCTCATTTTTTCTCTTCTTCTCTTACAACTCGAGGAGAGCCTTTCTGAGGCTGAGGTGCAGAAGCAAGTGCTCCTGCCAGCAGCCCTCCAGCTCTTTCCTGATCCTGAGACGGCTAGTTGAACCGGTTTTACAGACCAGAGCCATGGAGTCTGGGGCAGAGGACAGCAGCCCTTAGGCCCAGGCCTGGTCACCAGCTGCTCTGGTTTTCTGAGTCTCCACACACTGGGATGGCTTCTGAGAGGCTCCATTAATATTGGGGACCTGGCCTTCCTCAACTCCAAACCCAAATCTCACAGTTCCTACCAGAGAAGTCCCAGGACACAAAGGGCCTGGTTTGGAAACCACCTGTGATTCCTGGGAGCCCAGCTAGGCTTCAGGGTCTGTAACACCACACCTTAGGCTACAGGGAAGGGACAGGAGGCAGGCCTCATAGTATCTGAGGATAGGCTGACTCTCCAGTTTAGGTGACCCCACCTGCTGTCTTGCAACACAGTACATCCCAGTGTGACAGCCTGAGAGATCAGAGCTAGGCCCTGTGAGTAGGGAGGGGCTTCCTACACCTTCTGTAATGGGCAGGCGAGGCAAGGGCCTGCCTGTGGATGTGCAGGGTGCATACCCTGGAATGTTGTAACAGTTCACCAACAAACATCAGCCTAAGCACACACAACACCCCCCACCCCCAGGATTCCACTTCTCTCCAGCCCTGGAAAGAAGGTATCTGTTTCCGGGTCTGATAACATGCAAATGTTTATTAATCATGTACTGTGTACATAACCCTAGGTAGGCCTGAAAAGTCAAAAGCCAACTCCTAGATTCCAGCCCTGTATGAGAAACCTTGCTTGACAGTTAATAGCTGTTGTGGGAAGTGGCCAAATGAGTGGGAAGCTGCGGGCTTCTGTGCAGGGGGAGGCATGGCCATGATGGAGGATAGGGGCCTCCATGGGTCATTAGTCCACTTAATTGCTTGCAGTAGGCGGCCCTTGCCACCTTCCCCCAGAGACACCCCAGAGGAGGGAGGGGTCACCGAGGTGGTCTGGCTCATTCTCTAGGGCAGGTGGCACCATCCCCATCCCACCTCATGCCAGGGAGCTGTGCCCATGTGGACACAGGAAGCAGGGGTCACAGAGACTCGGAGGAACTGAGTCTCTCTTGTGTGAGTACAAAGGTAGCCACAGCGGTAGGGACCCAGCTGGGGATCAGCTCCAGCCTCAGGGCCTGGATGGCATGCCCAGTGTCAGGGCCTGGATGGCATGCCCAGTGTCAGGGCTTCTGGGGGTGAGCCAAAGGCTCTGCTTTCCCAAAGGTCAAAGGGCTTACGGGTACAACTGCTTCCCCAAGCTCTGCTGGAGTCCCAGCTGTAAGAGTCATAGAGTTGTAAGACCTCTATTGGGGAAGATGGACAGCCTTGGAGTCAGGCCAGCCTAGGCTCTGAAGAGCTACACAGAAGAAATGTGGCTTGCCCAGTATTCTTTGAGGAAGGTGTGCAGAGGCAACCAGACCACCGTAATCATGAAGACGATGTCCATTTTAACTGTCAACCTGACATAACCTAGAATCACCCGGGAAGAGTCTCAATGAGGGACTGTCTACACTGAGTTGGACTGTAGGCATGTATTTGAGGCATTGGGGAAGACACAGCCTACTGTGAGTGGCACCATTTCCTAGGCAGGGTATCCTAAACTGTGAAGGAGTGGAGTGATCAAGCTCTAAGGATCACTGAAGAAGGATTCTGAATGAGCTAGGCTGTGGTCATCACCACCATCACCACAGTTTGTCTCTGGCATGCTCAAGGAGGATAGAGAGCCTTCAGCTTCCATGCTGGGAGCTGCCCAGCTTCTCCCTGACTTGGAGAGCACACAAGGAGCCCTAGATAGGAGCCCATGTTGCCAATGCTAAGGGAACATAGAAACACAGACCTTTGGCCTTTCAGAGAGCACTGGAAGTGACCTGAAGCGGCTTAGAAGCACAGAGGTGGGCACGGAAGTCATGGGGTTTTTTTATGGCTAGAAATTCCTCCCCCTAACTCACTGTCTCTGGTCACTCCTGTGTCCCCAGTCACCCAGTGTCTGAATTGTCTTCATTGCCATAGGCCTTAGCACCTCAGCTGGGCCACTGCCTTGCAGGAGAAAGTTGGCTGGTCTCCATGTTGCATCCTGAAGGAGTGGGCTATATGAGCTGGGTATAGTCAACAGCCATAAAGGTACCCCATTCAAGAAACCCAAGAAGCCACTCCCCCAAAATCCGTTCTTTCTGTGCCAGCAAAGGGGCATCAATCAGCTTTTCCTATACTGACAAATCCCCAAGAAAAATCAACAGAAAGGGAAACAGTTCGTTTTCACTCATGGTTTCAGAGGACTCCAACCATGGTTTGTATTGTGGCATTGACTGGCGACAGATAGAAGGCAGCTGGTAAAAGCAGGTAGCAGTGGAGGCTGCTTACCTCATGGTAGCTGGGAGGCAGAGAAGAAATGTCCTCCAAGGCCTGCTTTTTCGTCAGGCTTCACCACACTAGATTCAGCATGAACTTCTCAGTGGCTTAATCCACAAGCGAAGTCAGTGCTATCTAGTTCCACTTCTGTAACTAAAACACCCTGAGGAAGAGCAGTTTAGAAGAGAAAGGGCTTAGCTTAGAATTCCTAGTTACAGTTTATCACTGTGGAGAGTCATGGCAGCAAGACTTGAAGCAGCTGGTCTCATCATGCTTACAGTCAAGAGTGGAGAGAAATGCATGCATGCTGGTGTTCATCTCAGCCACTCACTTCTTCACAGTTCAAGATGCCTTGCTTAGGGAATGACACCACCCACAGTAGGCTGTCTTCCCTTATCATTTAACTTTAAGGTAGGCACACACAGACCTCCCCCAAAGTATACATAGATTCTTCCTAGGCTGTGATGACAAAACTTCCTGTCAACCTCATGATCCCCACCATCTCTCCATAGACCACTTCCAAGTGTGGCTGCACTGAGTGTGGCTGCATCTCCAACACAGCACCCCAGAGGACAGATCCAGTCAAAACTAGATCCAAACTGGATGGAGGAAACAATGGAAAGTCAGTACCAGATCTACATCTTTGCAAATGACCTGCTGCTACTCAGATCTTATATAGTCCAGTGCTATTCAAAGTGACTGCAGCAAGGGAGTAATCCCTTACAAGGCATGATGGGTGTTTTAGGAAGTAGTCTTTGCTCACCTGACCCTTAGGGGTGCTGAGGTGGCCTCTGAAACCCATTGAGATGGAAGAGATAGGAACTGGGGGAGATAGCTCATCCTGTAAGGTGCTTGCTGTACAGTCATGAGGACTCGAGTTTAGACAGAAGGCACCCATGTAAAAGCCAGACACAGCAGTATATGTCTTTAATCCCAGCAGTTGGGAGATAGAGACATAAAGATTCTTAAGAATTAGTTGTTCAGTCTGTCTAGCAAATCATTCGGGAGACCCTGTCTAACAAATTAAGGTAAGAAGCAACCAAGGAAAAACCACAGATATCAACCTCTGGCATCTACATGTAAACACACACAAGTACACGCATATCTTTACACACACACATACACATGTGAATTTGTATGCATATATACACCACACACAAATACATACAAACACTTTTCTTAAAAGTGTGTCTTTAATCCCAGAACTTGGGAGGCAGAGGCAAGCAGACCTCTGAGTTTGAGGCCAGCCTGGTCTACAGAGCAAGTTCCAGGACAGCCAGGGCTACATGGAGGCACGGAGGAAATCCTGCCTCAAAACAAAACAAAAACAAAACCAAAAAAAAAGAAACAAAAAAGGGAGGACCAAGTGGAAGTTATTTCAACAGAGAATGTTGGGGGCCAGGAGACGCATGGATAATTAGGAGACACCCCCAACACACCCACTGCAGTTTACTTCTAAGTGTGATTCCACCTGAAGCTTCTGACAGCTGTTCCCAGACCTTTTCATCCAGGCCCTTCCCAAGAGCACATCCTGTTCAGGCACATCCTCCTCCCCCACCCAGCCTGCCCCTCAGGGCCTCTCTGTTCAGAGCCCCACACCTAGAGCATCAAGCACCAAGCCCCTTCTGTCAGTATCTCCTGTGAGTTCCCGGCTGGAGGGCTTCCGGGAAGGTAGTACCCTCAGCAAGGACATGCTGCTGGACCCACCCCTCCCTGGCCTCTGATCCCAGCAGGCCCCTCGCTGTCCAGTAAATGCCTGTTGAAGTGTCTGCTGTGACTCTTTCTGAAGCTCTAGCTCAGGCGATGTTCCCTGGTGAATTAGTGTTCAACATTTTTGTTTATTTGTTTGTTCTTTAACAAAAGGTTGTTTTGGTTTGAGATTCAGCAAAAATACACGCTGCATTCAGCTTCCTCTCTATTCAGGACTCTGTAAATTAGTTGTTTTCCAGTCTGTTCTGAGTCCTTGCCTCAAATGAGCCTCCACCAAGATAATGCATTTAAAAGCCCTTGGAAAAGTACCAACCCCACGCACATGTGGGGTACTGTCATCCTGTGAGCTCTCCCGGAAGACAAGCCCTGCAGCTGGCTCACTCCACACCCCGCCCCCACACTGGGCTTAGCTACAGGTCCTGCTGTGAGGCTCCTACATAGGATTCAGATCGGGAGGGGGCTGTCTCCAGGTTGGTCCCCCCAAACCCAGAACTGTCTCCATCCCCAGATGCAGCCACTGCTGGGGGACTGTGGGGGGGGGGGGGGGAGGCCAGCAGATAAACTAACACTCCTTTGAGGAGATGACCTGTCCATATCCATGTCTAATCCCGAAGCCATTTTGGCTTTCTTTGGGGCCTGCTGTGGTCCTGAGGGTTTTTGAGATCAATCCAGGGAAGAAGATGCAGCAGGAAAACAAAATCACCCTCCCAAGCTTAAAAGGCTCAGAAGCCTGATTCTTATTCCCAATCTGCAGTCAGAACAAAAGGTGCCTCCAGCCAGAAGCGGCTGTTCTTGTTGGCTGGCCCTGCCCTGCTCTAGGGGTTGGGGGTTGGGGGGTGGGGTGAACCTTCCTTCCACCCCACACTCCTTTTCTTGTTTGTCTTCTTTCTTGTCATGAGCTGAATGAATCTCTGAGATTCATGCCCACGCCAAGTCCAGTACGCCATTCAGTATACCAACAGCATAGAGCTAGCTTCCTCCTTTACCAATGTGAATCCAACATCACCAGCATGTAAACACGCTAACCTTAGACCCCTCTCTTGGGAGTGTCTTCCCACCCTGAGCCTTAGAAATCAACGGTTAGGAGAAGCCTTGACTGCCCTGCAGGAGGCTGGAGAAAGCTGTGTGTGGTGTCCAGGGTGCCTGCTTGGTGGAAATCAAGCTCACCTTAGAGGCTGGCATTTATTCCAACCAAGAGCCATTACAAGAATAGCTAATATGTCACCAGCAGTTTGCTTCTTGCTAGGCAGCCAGGCTGTTGGCTCTATGCTATGACCTTGTCCTGTCCAGCATCTACAGAGGCCTAAGGTCCACAGATCATTGGTGCCAATATGCATCAGAGGGGCACCTGGCCTGGCACAGCCTGTACACTGAAGAGCTCTTTTTTTCCCATAATACCCTCAGTCCTTTGCCACCACCCCACACAGTGCACCAGACTCTGTGTGGTCAGAGAAATGGCAGTTTCCAAGGCACTCAACAATGAGTGAATACCCAGGATGCTCTGCATGTGGCCCTGAGCTCTGAGCCTCAGTTTCTGCATCTGTAAACCCTACAAATGCTTCATGGCATTGTATGCGGCAGTGATGTCTAGGACATGACCTCAGTAGCAGCGGCAACAGAAGAAAACAAAGAAGAAAAGTGGGATTGGTGAAAATTCTAAAATGTTGTGCATCCAAAAGGACTGTGTCCGTGGAGGCTTGGCTCAAACAAGGAAGTGTCTGATGCACAAGCAGGAGGACCAGAGCCCTCCTCAGCCCCACATACACATATGGGTCCAGCTGAGCATGCAAGCAAGTCCAACAACAGGAATGTGAGACAGACGGGTCCCTGGGGCTTGGTGGCCTGTCCATGTTCCTCAACTAGTGATTCTGGGCTCAGTGAGAGACTGTCTCCCCAACAAAAAAAAATTTGATGGAGAGAAACAGAGAAACACGCCCAATGTCCACATTTGCAGGACACCGGCCTACACACACACACACACACATAACACATGTATACACACTCATACGTTACACACATGCACATACACAGGTATACACACACCCTCCATACACACAGACCTCCCCCCAGGCCTACATGAGCAATGCATATCCCCCTACATGCAAACACATCCAAAATCACTATCAACAGAGTAAAAAGGAGAGAGCACCTGTAAATTACATATCTAATAAGGGTCTGACCCGGAATACATAAACACCTATAACTCGAAATTATGTAGCAGAGCCTTGTCTGGCAGACACAAAGCCCTGGCTCGTTCCCCCCACCTCATTCTCCCAAAGCGAGACGGGCCAATTTAGGAAGCACAATGACAGGCACCTGTAATTCAGGCTACTTTGGAGACTGAGGTGGGAGAATCGTGAGCTGGGGGCCAGGCAGGGCTATACAGTGCGAGCTCATCTCAAAAGCAGCAGCAAGGACAACAAAGCTCCCACGGAATAGCAACAACAGAAAACAGCCTAATTCAAAACTAGGCGAAGGAGATGAATAGACATTTTTTCTAAGAAGATACACAAACGGCTAATGAGCACATGAAAAGATGTTCAACGTGGCTAATGGTTAGAAAAATGCAAGACAAAATTACAGCGAGCTACCACCTCGCACCCATTAGGGTGGCTGCCATGCCAGGAACCCAGAAGACAATCAGTGTTGATGAGGCTGGAGGGAAATTGGAGCCGTCACGCGGGGCTGGTATGTCGCGTGGCATGAGCTGCTGTTCTCCCAAAAGTTCAAGGACAATTACCCCGTGACTCAGCAGTTCTCCTTCTGAGCACTTCTTCAGAGAAGCCAAGGAAAGTTCTCGGAGCTAGGTGTGTGGGCCCACTGTTGTAGCTAACAGGACAGCCAACCTTGCACATTCAACTACAGCAGGTGTGAAGAGATGAGGGAGAGATACAAACACGTACATGTGTGTGAGGTGGACCTGGGTAGAGCAACCCAGGCCTGAGCCACAACTTGGATGAACCTTGATGCCACTCTGCCACGGGGAATAAGCCAGTCACTGTGGTCTCCAGATTAAGCAGACTCAGTGACACCCTGAGTGTCACAGGGCTGAGGAAGAGAAGAGAGGAGAGTCAGTTTGATGGAGAGAGCTTTTCATTCAACAGGATCAGTGGAGTTCTAGAGGAGGTAGGAGGGAAGCTTGCACAGGGTAAAAGCTCTCAAAACGCATTCACTTAAAACTGGATAAATGGTAAATTTTAGGTTGTGTATATTTTAACACAATAAAAATAATGCATTTTTTTTTTTGTGGGGGGGCTTGGTAAAGAGCTTGCCACACAATCATGAAGACCTGAGTTTGATCCCCAGAGCTCACATAAACAGCCAGCTGAAGTGGTGTGAGCTTTCAATTTCAGTTCTTGGGAATGGGGACAGGAGAAATTTGTGGACCCCAGCCTAAACAGCAAGTCCTGGGCCAGTGAGAGAGACCCTGTCTCAAAAACAAAACAAAACAAACAAAAACAAGATAGCTCCAGAGACACAAAATCTGAGGTTGACTTCTGGTTTCCACATGCATACATGTGCACACATACCTGAACATGTCACAGACATGAATACACACATAGAAAGAATAAATAGGGTCTTTGCAATATAGATGGTCTCTAGGCTCCTGTGCCAGGGAGTTAGGCTGGTCTGTCAACAGTAGCTTTGAGGTCAGCAAACTCTGACCAACTCGGTCATCTCGGCAGCTTCATGTCTCATTTCCCTGAGTCTTTCATTTGTGTAGCATACTTGGTGATCTATTGGGGTGTCTTCTGTCACAAGACTCACCCTTTTTATTTTCTCACCCACTGTAGATGGGCTAGACAGGACACCCTTTCAGCCAAGGCCCTATCTGAGCCAGGAGGGGCATCCTCCAGGGCTCCCTCATGGCATGGCTGAGCATTTGTCCAGTGTTCTTGTGGCTTCCTTCACCATATGTTAGGGTTGCATTACACACTGGTCAAATGTTTAAATGTCAGAAATACATCACCGAGGTGGGAGTGGAAAAGCCTAGATCCCATGGGATGGAGGCCAGTGCGTAGGTCTCAGACTCTTCCTTCACAGCTCATGACCCACCACTGTCCCTCGGCTTTCCTTCCTCAGTCAGCCTTCACTCAGCCCTGGGAACTCCTAACAAGACAGCCACACATGGTTCCTTGAGACCCCCAAAGGAAGGCATCATATCTGACTGTGCCGGGAGACATCACAGTTCCATTTCCTCCCACGCTATAAATAAATAGCTGGCAGACATGGAGACAGCAAAGAGGACTACATCATCTTTCCCCTTACCTTCCGGTACGTTTTAGTTCATTCATTCGACAAGCATGCACCTTACTCCTCCTTGGTGTCAGATGCCAAGAGACAGTGTTGAAAGGATCATTTTCAGTTTCATGATGGCCATAGCCTAGTAGGGGTGATGGGTGCTCATAAAATTGTCACACAAATAAAAACACTAAAGACTGCAACAGCCTCCCTGAAATCTCGGTAGGTGACAGGATGGAGACGTTTTAGAGACATCATTCAAACACTGGACGGATGATGGCCTGGCAAGATGGCTCAGTAGGCAAAGGTGTTTGCTGTGCAGGCCCAGTAAGCCAAGTTCAATTCCTGGAGCACACATAAAGGTGGAAGGAAAGAGTGGATGGATGGTACAGAGTTGTCCTCTGACCTCCACATGCTGGCCATGGCACCTGTGCCTATTTGTATAAATCACACACACACACACATGCACGCACTTGCACGTGTGCACACACACATATACACACACGCAGAAGGGCACACACGTGCGTGCAAACACACATATGCACATACATGCAGAAGGGTGCATGCATGTGTGTGCAACCCCCCCCACACACCTAATTATTTTTTAAGGGCCAGCTAATTGAGCGGAGAGTACAGAGATACAAGTTTAAATGGAGAAGAAGATAGATAAAAATCCATCCAGACAGAGGAAAATGCATGTGCAGATAGGAGAGGCTGTGACCAGCTGCTAGGAGGAGGCCTTTCTAGGTGGAAGACTGGGAGGGGAGGTGGGAGGTGCGCTGCAGAGCGAGCTGAGTTTGCACTCCTGAGAGCTGCAGAAGCTATCAAAGGGTTCTGAGCAGAGAAGAGCTTGGCAGAATCCACACCTGTGAAGAGCCCTGGCTGCACCTCACCACAGGTGGTCTCTGCTCACCCGTAGGGACCCACTTTCACACACAGGGGCCACTGGAATAAACCTGTATTTACAGGTTCTATGTAGTGCATCGTTAAGGGGCCAGTTCTGCATGACCTCGAGCTCTTCCACATCCTGGCCATATGATTTTGCCCCGATGGTTCCTTCATTCCCAACTCAGCCCTTTCTCTTGTAACTGCAGAAGATAGTAGCCATGGGCGCCTCTCAGGAGGTCATAAGGGCCAACACAATGTCAGTGGTTGTTGAAAACCAGAAACAAGTGTGAACTCTCAACAAATGCAAAAGCCAATCGCCTGAAAACATTCCCGGGCTGACAGAAGGAGATGAAGTATGACGACCACACCTTTCTGTCAGCTCGACTGGACTGTGGGTCACCATGGAAACACATTTCTGGGTGCACCTGTGAGGGTGTTTCCAGGAGGTTTAACTGAGGAGGAAAGACCTACCATGAATGTAGATGACGTCTTATGGGCTGTGGTCCTGGCCTTCGTCTTAAGAGGAGAGTGAGCTCCCTGACAGTAGATGTAGTGTGGTCAGATGCCTAAGCTCCAGTGCCATCATGGACAGCTACTTTTTATACTATAAACCAAAATGAGCCCTTTGGTCTTTAAGTTGCTTTTGTCATAGCTATGGGAAGAGTAACTGATACACACAGGGAGAAGCATGCTGCCCAGGCTTTGCCTCTGAAGATGCTCCAGTCCCTGGCACAGAAGTGCTGGGCACCAGCAGATCCCCACTATTCCGGCCCTGAGTGCAAGTTAGTAGAAGTCAGCTGCCAAAGCACTTGGAGGTCAAAGGTCTCAGCAATGACACCACCACCATTCAAGCCCAGCCTTGCCTCGGAGGGACGCAGCCAAACTCTGAAGACACAGCTGATAGCGGAGCCACCATCCACAGGAAGAAACCAGGAGCTTGCAGTGAGAAGAAGGGGAGCAGGCAGAAGGGTGTGGGGAGGAAGAGAAGAAGGGGTTAAAGACAAAAGGAGATGGAACCAGAGAGTGAGCAGGAGGAGGAGAGAAAACTCACTCTCCTGAAGGGTTTTAACCAGACCCCATCTTATACAGGAAAGACAAACATCCAGGAGCAAAATGTAACATTACTCAGTTTACCAGGATCCAGGAAAACATGACCAATTCTCTCTCTCTCTCTCTCTCTCTCTCTTTTTGGTTTTTCGAGACAGGGTTTCTCAGTAGCCCTGGCTGTCCTGGAACTCACTCTGTAGACCAGGCTGGCCTCGAACTCAGAAATCCCCTGCCTCTGCCTCCCGAGTGCTGGGATTAAAGGTGTGCGCCACCACTGCCCGCCAACCAATAAAACGAAACAAAAGAAAAAAAAAAAAAAAACAAACCAAGATACAAAACAACAATGTAACAAACAAACACAGGGAAGCCAAATGCTAACCATGAAATGGTCTAGAGGCTGCAATTAGAAAAGACCAAAACCCAGTTATCTGTGCCATCTTTACTGAGGTAACACTGAAAGTCTTGAAAAAAAAAAATGAAAAAAATTAAAGTTTAAAGAAGACAAACTAAAAGAGAGCCACTGACATGAAGTGGCACCCAGGGCCAGTGACAGTAAGTGATGAGGGTATGCAAGAATTGGTGTGATCTCCACAGGGTCTGGAGTCTGGTTTTTCTCATAGGTCATCAGGGTCATCAAGTCACCATTAGCTTAGACGGGCATTAGCATCAGAGAGAAACTGGTGCGGTGGGGGGATGGGTGGAAATTAACTGTATTCATTTTGCAGAATTTTGCAAATGGAAAGTTATTACCCAAATCAAAGGCTAATTAGAAAACAGTTAGATCGGAGTTTTAGAGTTGAGAAGAGCAGTATCTGGGATAATGAAACAGACTCTGGTCCCAGCAGGATGAAGATAGACGAGGCCAGAGGCAGGAAGCCTGCTGCAGAGCAACAGAACTGGTGCTGTCTGAAGAGGGAGACAATGGATTTCAAACCAGTTGCTCTGGGTCCGAGGCTCGTTCCTGAACTCAGTAAGAAACGAGAGACGGGTGGAGAAAAATATTCCTATTTTTTCTTAAATTTTATTTTTTATTTTTAACTATGTTTATACTTTCGTGTCCAGTGCGTGTGAGTGTGAGTTCCCACAGAGGCCAGGGGTATGGGATCCCCTGGGGCTGCGAGCCGACTGTGACACTGCTGGCGAATGAACTCAGGTCCTCTGCGAGAGCAGCACACTTCTTTAACTGCTAAGCCATCTTCCTGTCCAATTCTTTAAAGACTTGTTTAATGTAGGGTTGAGCTCTTGTAGGCTTTTCCCTGCCTGTATCAGCTTTGTCTGTTGGTTCTTCCCTCCTTCTGCTCATGTTTTGGTAGCCATGTTGAAATGCTGAGAGGTAAAGACGTAGTCTTTCCTAGAAAAGAGCACACAATTGGTTCTCCAAAACCAAATGCTCAGCCTTGAGAACATTCATACAGCTGACATTACACAGACTTAGCAGGTTACATTTGTGTACTTAGGAATAGGAACACACACATGAATAAGTGTGTGAGCACGCGTGTGCACACACACACACACATCCCGATTATTGAACACTGAGGCCATGCATGTGAAAAAAAAAAAAAAGCAAAAAATATACAGAAAAGTTTGGAAGGAGAAAAGGGGAAGAGAAACAATGTAATTGTTTTAAGATCTCAGACAAACCTATCACATTTATTTATTTACTGCAGTGTGTGTGTGTGTGTGGCAGAAGGCATGTGGAGGTCAGGGGACAATTGGCAAGTCTGTCATCTCTTTTGTCCATGAGGATGTCAGCATATGTATACTGAATGTCAGCACGCCCAATTTCAGAGATCAGCATATGCAGGGTGATATGGCTGTAGCAGGCCATCCGATTTCATAAAACAAATACTACCAGACATACAGGAGCAGATGGTTCAGACCTAATAATAGTGGGTGATTTCACTCCCTCAATCTCATTAGGAGATGATTAGCCAGACGAAATAATCAACAAGGAAACTACTGAGTTAAACATCATCCCGGACCGAATGTTCTCATGTGTCAGCTCTGTCTGTGGACCATTTCACTGATCAGCTAAGGAATATACGTTCTTCTCATAAGTTCCTAGAATCTTCTTCAACGTGCTCATATTTTAGGTCGTAAAGAAAGTCTTAACAAATTTAAAAAAAAAAAGCCCCAAAATCCTGAGATATGTTTTCTTGTGTTTTATAAAAACCATAACGGAATACAATTAGAAATCAACTGTAAAAATAACTGCCGAAGCAATGTCAGCATAGAGAGTCAACATCATGCTTCTGGTAACTGGTGGAGAATTGCATGAGATCAAAACTAAACCCTAGCCGGGCAGTGGTGGCGCACACCTTTAATCCCAGCACTTGGGAGGCAGAGGCAGGCGGATTTCTGAGTTCGAGGTCAGCCTGGTCTACAGAGTGAGTTCCAGGACAGCCAGGGCTATACAGAGAAACCCTGTCTCAAAAAGCAAAACAAAACAAAACAAAAAACAAAAACAAAACTAAACCCTAACCCAGGAGTCACCGTGGGCTGTTTTAAAAAGAAAATTCACAGCTTCAAGATCCTATATTAAAGAAAATTTTAGAAACACACTGGAATTACATCCAGGGGACACAACGCCCACTTCTAGCCTCCACAGATACTGGGCACATACGTGATATACAGACAAAACACCCATACCCATAGAAATAAATAATAATATAAACATGTTAACGCTGTGAAAATAGCTATATGATCCAAGAGAATCTAGGGATTTGATAATATTTCTACCATTATCCCAAAGTTACCCCTCCAGGAACTGGAAAAATAAACCTTAAGTTAAAGGGATCACAAAAGATGCAGAATTTAACAAAGCAACTCTGAACGAAAGACCAGCAAAGGAAAGATTGAAATGCCTCATTTTAAATTATAATATCTAGCTATAATCACAAAGATAGCTTGGTACTGACACCCAAACAAATAGACCAAGAAATAGAATAAAAGACCTAGAAACGAACCCTCATGGTGACAGCTATCTGATTCATTTGCCAGTGAGTATGTGTGCATGTGTACCTGTGCACACACATACATGCACATGCACAAGCATTTTCTGGTCCTCATGTTTGTGGAGGCCAGAAGTAAGTATTGGGTATAATTCTTCAGGAGCCACCCAACAATTTGTTTTGAGACGGAATCTCTCACTGGGACATGGGGTTCACCAATTAGGCAAGACTGGAGAGCCAGAGAAACTTGGGGAATCCTTCTTTCTCTGCCTGCCAGCACTGGGTTCCATGCACATACCTTTGTGCATGAGCATCAAGCCTTCATGGTTACACAGCAAGTGCCTACCGTCTTGACTCTACAGCCCCTGGTTTCTTAGAAAGGGGTCAAAATCATTGGCGAAAACGCAGTCCTCCTCAGCATGAGATTCAGGAAATCTGAGTATCTGCGGCAGAAGAATTAAACAAAACCCCTGTTCCTCACTCTGTGTTAAAGTCAGTTCAAACATTACAGACTTTAATGTGAATGTGAAGCTACTGTGGTCAGACACCTCTAGACACAGGATAGATGACTACTTTCCGAATGGGCTCCAACAGCTTAGGGAATAATAGCAGGAACTGACAAATGGGCTTTATCAAACTTAAAAGCTCCCCACAGCAAAGGAAACAATTACTAGAGTGAAGAGACAGCCTCAGAGGGAAGACGATCTCTGCCAGGTACAATTCTGACAGGGATCAATACCCAGAATATATAAAGTACTTAAAAATTAACCAACAGGGGGCCAGAGAATGCCATAAGACCAGAGGGGGTTTGAGTGGCAGGAGACCACCAGGGAACATTTCAGGACTCTGTCAAAGCAGAAAGACCGGAGAATGCCACAGGGCGGGAGGATGCCACAGGTACAAGGATGGCTCAGGGCCAGAAAGCACATGGGAAACAGGCCTGTAGCTCAGCAGAGCCTCAGAGGTCCCCAAAGAACAGAGGTTGGAGAGGGCGAGAGCTCTTACTTCCCTTCTGCCACACAACACTACATGGAGCCTGCTGGGACTAGAGGGATTTGAGAACTCCATCTTTAAACTCAGCAGAGCTGTGTATTTATTCTGCAAGCCTGTCTTTTATCTCTTATTTTTTTTAAATCATTCACCGTCTGCTCTTACACATATGTCTTGTGATGGTTTTGCTTCTGTGCTGTATTGATTACTTTGGGGCGGGTCTAGTGTTTCTCCACCTTGTCTTCTACTTCTTTAGGATAGTCTAAATTTTACTAATTTATTTTCTGCTTTGCCTACATATATGTCTGTGTGCCACAAGTAAGCTTCATAGCTGCAGGGACCAAAAGACGGTGTCAGAACTCCTAGGATGGTTGAGAGTCAACATGTGGCAGCAGGGAATTGAACCTAAGTCCTCTAGAAGAACAGCCAGTGCTCATAACTGCTGAGCATTGTCTAGCGTCTCCCTTCTCTTCTTTGTTATAAGCTTGCCCCATTTAACAATTCTCCAAATTTATAGATCCCAACAGTTCCCAACTCTTTCCTCTTGGCCACTTTAACTAGGTTGATTTTTTTCTCTCTTCTTCAAAATTGATCTAATGCTACTTAGCCATCATTCCCATCCGCCCCATCTCCCCATTTAGACTTTATTCTTGCTTCTCCATACCCCTCCTAATCTTAACTAAACCTCTATTCACTCCACACTACCCACTGTTCGTCCCCTGCTGTTCTTTTGTCTGTCTACATAGATTTAGCTGTCCTGGAACTCACTATGTAGACTGGTCTTAAACTCACAGAGATTCACCTGCCTCTGCCTCCTGAGTACTGGGGTTGAAGGTGTAGCCCACCACTCCCAGCCCACTCTAGACACCTTTTTAGGTTGAAGGGACCACTGTCATTAATTAGCTACTGTGACAATTTCGTAGTGACAATACAAAACAGCTGTGGTGGCTCTCCAGTTAATTCCCTACTCAGGAAATATTGAACAACTTACCAGAGCCTCCGGGCTCCTGGACTGAGGAATTATTTCCTGAACAACCAACCTTCAAACCCCATTAGAGCAGTGCAAACACTGCAACTTAAAGGATATGGCTGAAGAAACTGAAGCCGAGAAAAGAAGTGACATCAGACACCTAAATCCCTATGCATTACCTTAAGAAGCACAGAAGTCAAGACAGCACAATTGAATCCCAGAGAGAGAACTCACATCGAAGTATGTTCAAAGACACAAAACCAAACAGCTGCATAAAATCAGGGAAGAGGCAGTTGAGACGGGAGAGGAATTCAGCAGAGATGGGGAAATGGCGAAGTACGCTCACTGGTGATTCTAGAAGCAGAATATAGTCAGCCCGGGGGAAAACTCTGTGGTGGGTGAGAATCTAACTTGGAAGACTAGAAGGGGGCAAGAACAGTCCAATAAAGAACAAAAGAAGAATGACTGTTGAGATTTCCAAGATACACAGGAAACTGAGAAGACAAACCCTGAGTTATGGGCGTGGAAAAAGGAAAAGAACCTTGTTCAAAAGAAGGTGTTTTCCGAAGAATGGAAACAAAATTTCCCAGAGTTAGGAAAGAAGATGCCAAGTCAGACAAGACCAGAAAAGATCCTCCCTCCCCATATTATAATTTCAACATTATCCAAAGGAACAGAGTTGGTCACATGAATGAGATTTCTTAGACTGGCTTACAGGATGTATCAGGCAGTCCAACAGTCACTGTCTCACAATGGAAAGGCTGGGAAACGGGTGCTTGTCTAGCCTATGAGGCTGGATGTCTCAGTTGTCTCAGTCTGGTGCTGGAGGCCTGCAGGGTTCACAGCGAGTTGCTGGTATTCAGTCTTCACCTGTAGTCCTGAAGTCAACGGCTTTAAGAAAGGGAGCAGTAACAAGATAGACTTGTCAGTGGGACAGCAAGCAGACAACAAGCAAACACTCCGTTCTTCCGTGTTCTTTCATGTGAACTGCCACTAGAAGGTGGGACCCAGATATAGGGTGAGTCTTCCCACCTCAAATAGTCTGACTAAGAAAACCCCTCACAGCTGTGCCCAGCAACTTGGGTTTTGGTTGATTATAGATGTCGTCAAAGTGACACTCTAGATGAGCCCCTCAACACTACATACAGAGAACAACAACAACAACATGCACTGAAAGTAGCAAGAGAGAAGCATTGTATCACTGCAGATTACACAGCTACAAAGATGGAAGGGCTGGGGATGATGTGTTCAAGCTCGGGATGATGCCAACCTAAGCTACTATAACCAGCAAAACTGTCACACTAGAAGGACAAAAAAGAAAAGAACATCCCATAGAAAAAAATTGACGAGAGGAAATTATGACCACTGAGCCAGTCCAACAGAGAAAACATATAAGAATCATACATACTAAAGAGCAAAATAAATTCACCCATGAGAAGGCCACTGAAAGAACAGACCATGTTAGAATAGTGGTCTAAGCAAGAGACGAAAGAACGAAAGCCGAACATCACAAAATAAACAAAATGACAAGAATCAATACACAACTATCAAGAATAATTCTAAATATTACTGTTCTCAATTCTCTTATCAAAAGAAACAGAGTTCCTTCTTCTTAAGTTTCAAATGGTCTGTGGGTTGTAATCTAGGTATTCTGAGCTTTTGGGCTAATATCCACTTAACAGTGAGTACATACCATGTGTGTTCTTTTGTGATTGGGTTACCTCACCCAGGATGATATTTTCTAGTTCCATGAAATTGTCTGCAAATTTCATGAAGTCGTTGTTTTTAATAGCTGAGTAGTATTCTATTGTGTAAATGTACCTCATTTTCTGTCTCCATTCTTCCATTGAGGAACATCTGAGTTGTTTCCAGCTTCGGGCTATTATAAATATGGCTGCTATGAACATAGTGGAGCATGTGTCTTTGTTATTTGTTGGAGAACATTTTAGGTATATACCCAGTAGTGATATATAACCCAGTCTTCAGGTAGAACTAGTCCCAATTTTCTGAGAAGCCACTAGATTGATTTCCAGAGTGGCTGTACCAGCTTGCATTCCCACCAGCAATGGAGGAGTGTTCCTCTTTCTTCACATCCTCGCCAGCATCTGCTGTCACCTGAGTTTTTCATCTTAGCTATTCTGAGTGCTGGGAGGAAGAAATTCGGGGTCATTTGATCTGCATTTCCCTGATGACTAAGAATGTTGAACATTTCTTTAGGTGCTTCTTAACCATTTGATATTCCTCAGTTGAAAATTCTCTGTTTAGCTCTCTACCCCATTTTTCAATAGGGTTATTTGGATCTCTGAATATACAAAGAACTCTGAAGTCTAACTTCTTGAGTTCTTTGTATATCTTGGATATTAGCCCTCTATCGAATGTAGGGTTGGTAAAGATCTTTTCCCAATCTGTAGGATGACATTTTCTCCTATTGACAGTGTCCTTTGCCTTACAGAAGCTTTTCAGTTCTACAAAGTCCCATTTGTCAATTGGTGATCATAGAGCCTGAGCCATTGGTGTTCTGTTCAGAAAATATCCCCCTATGCCCATGTGTTCAAGGCTCTTTCCCACTTTCTCTTCTATTAGATTTAATGTATCTGGTTTTATGTGGAGGTCCTTGATCTACTTGGACTTGAGCATTGTATACAGAGATAAGAATAGATCAATTTGCATTCTTCTACATGCTGACAGCCAGTTGAACCAGCACCATTTGTTGAAAATGCTGTTTTTTTTCCACTCGATGGTTTTTGCTTCTGGTAAGATGGCCATTTTTATTATGTTAATCCTGCCGATCCATGAGCATGGGAGATCTTTCCATCTTCTGAGATCTTCTTCGATTTCTCTCTTCAGAGACTTGAAGTTCTTGTCATACAGATCTTTCACTTGCTTGGCTAGAGTCACACCAAGATATCTTATATTATTTGTGACTATTGTGAAGGGTGTCCCTGTTTATCCCTTGAGTAGAGGAAGGCTACTGATTTGTTTGAGTTAATTTTCTATCCAGCCACTTAGCTGAAGTTGTTTATCAGCAGTAGGAGTTCTCTGGTGGAATTTTGGGGGACACGTATGTATACTATAAGATCATCTGCAAACAGTGAGATCTTGACTCTTCCTTTCCAATTTGTATCCCTTTGACCTCCTCTTGTTGTCTGATTGTTCTAGCCAGAACTTCGAGGACTGTATTGAATAGATATGGGGAGAGTGGGCAGCCATGTCTAGACCCTGATTTTAGTGGGATTGCTTCAAGTTTCTCTCCATTTAGTTTGATGTTGGTTATTTGTCTATTGTATATTGCTTTTATTATGTTTAGATATGGACCTGGAATTCCTGATCTCTCCAATACTTTTAACATGAAGTGGTGTTGTATTTTGTCAAAGGCTTTTTCAGCATCTAATGAGATGATTATGTGGTTTTTTTCCTCTGAGTTTGTTTATATAGTGAATTACATTGATAGATTGCCATATATTGAACCATTCCTGCATCCCTGGGGAAAACAAAACAAAACAAAACAAGGCTGCCCTCTCTCTCCCTATGTATTCAATATAGCACTTGAAGTTCTAGCCAGAGCAATCAGACAACAAGAGGAGGTCAAAGGGATACAAATTGGAAAGGAAGAGTCAAGATCTCACTGTTTGCAGATGATCTTATAGTATACATAAGTGTCCCCCAAAATTCCACCAGAGAACTCCTACTGCTGATAAACAACTTCAGCTAAGTGGCTGGATAGAAAATTAACTCAAACAAATCAGTAGCCTTCCTCTACTCAAGGGATAAACAGGGACACCCTTCACAATAGTCACAAATAATATAAGATATCTTGGTGTGACTCTAGCCAAGCAAGTGAAAGATCTGTATGACAAGAACTTCAAGTCTCTGAAGAGAGAAATCGAAGAAGATCTCAGAAGATGGAAAGATCTCCCATGCTCATGGATCGGCAGGATTAACATAGTTAAAATGGCCATCCTGCCGAAAGCAATCTACAGATTCAATGCTATCCCCATTAAAATCCCAACTCAATTCTTTGTAGACTTAGAAAGAGCAATTCTCAAATTCATATGGAATAACAAAAAACCCAGGATAGCAAAAACTATCCTCAACAATAAAAGGACTTCTGGGGGAATCAGCCTCCCTGACCTCAAGCTGTACTACAGAGCAGTAGTGATAAAAACTGCATGGTATTGGTACAGTGACAGGCAGGTAGATCAATGGAATAGAATCGAAGACCCAGAATCGAACCCACACACTTATGGTCACTTGATCTTTGACAAAGGAGCTAAAACCATACAGTGAAAAAAAGACAGCATCTTCAACAAATGGTGCTGGATCAACTGGCGGTCTACATGTAGAAGATTGTGAATTGATCCATTCCTATCTCCCTGCACAAAGCTCAAGTCCAAGTGGATCATGGACCTTCACATAAAACCAGATACACTGAATCTAATAGAAGAGAAAGTAGGGAAGAGTCTTGAACACTTGGGCACAGGGGAAATGTTCTTGAACAGAACACCAATGGCTTGTGTTCTAAGGTCAAGAATTGACAGATGGGACCTCATAAAATTACAAAGCTTCTGTAAGGCAAAGGACACTGCAATTAGGGCAAAACGGCAACCTACAGATTGGGAAAAGATCTTTGCCAATCCTACATCTGATAGAGGGCTAATATCCAATGTATACAAAGAACTTAGGAAGCTAGACTCCAGAGATACAAATAACCCTATCAAAAAATGGGGAAGTGAGCTAAACAGAGAATTCTCAACTGAGGAAACTCGAATGGCCAATTCGACCTGAAGAAATGTTCAACATCCTTAGTCATCAGGGAAATGCAGATCAAAACAACCCTGAGATTCCACCTCACACCAGTCAGAATGGCTAAGATCAAAAACTCAGGTGACAGCAGATGTTGGCAAGGATGTGGAGAAAGAGGAACACTCCTCCATTGTTGGTGGGAATGCAAATTGATACAACCTCTCTGGAAATCAGTTTGGCGGACCCTCAGAAAATTGGACATAATACTACCTGAGGACCCAGCTATTCCACTCCTGGGCATATACCCAGAAGATGCTCCAACATGTAATAAAAACACATGTTCCACTATGTTCATAGCAGCCATATTTATAATAGCCAGAAGCTGGAAACAACCCAGATGTCCCTCCACAGAGGAATGGATACAGAAAATGTGGTATATTTACACAATGGAATACTACTCAGCTATTAAAAACAATGACTTCATGAAATTCGTAGACAAATGGATGGATCTTGAAAACATCATTTTGAGCCAGGTAACGCAGTCACAAAAGAATGAACATGGTATGTACTCACTGTTAAGTAGTTATTAGCCTAAAAGTGTGAAATACCCAAGAGTCACTTCGCAGGAACAGTAGTACTGAGTACGAGGGCTTGGAGAAAGGACTGAAGGAGCTGAGGGAGTGTGCAGCCCCAGGGAGGTAGCAACACTGGCAACTGGCCTGACCCCCCATACTTCTGGAGACTGATCCACCAACTAAAGAATACACATGGAGGGACCCATAGTGCTGGCCACAAAGACTGCAGAGGAGGGGCTTGTTACCCGTCAGGAAGAGGAGAGACCCTTGGGCCCGAGGGTGTTATATCCCCCAGTATAGGAGAATGTCAAGGAGGGAAGACGAGAGTGGGTGGGGGGTGGGGTGGGGAGGTGGGTTGGAGAATACCCCCATAGAGGCAGAGGGAGGGCGGAGGGAATGGGGAGGTTCCAAAGGGGAGATCTGGAAAGGGGGAAACATTTGAAATGTAAATAAAATATGAAAATAAAAAAAAGGAAAAAGAAATATATTATAAACCAAAAAAAAAAAGAACTTAACAAACTTACTGTGTCTTGCGTTTCCTATGCAATCCTGTTTACAATCTACACAGAATGAAGAGCTTTAATCTTAAATTATGTTCTATTTATGTACGTATTATGCCCCAACACATAACAATGCATATAGGTGTGTGTGTATTTGTGTGTGTGTGCGCAAACTTACATAAAACAGACATCCCATAAATGTTGAAAGCAATATGTGGATATAGGTTGGAAACTCCTTTTTGCTACTTTGAGTGACATCCTGTGTCTGTTGGTATCAGATAAGCAACATCTTCCATGATACACATTTTGATGAAGTATTCCTTGGTCTTTCCTGTACCACATCCTCTCTGCTGTTCAGTAAAACCTGTTGTTAGGAGAAACACAGCAGGACAGGCAGAAGGGCAGATCAAACACACACAACAGACAGGCTGTAGAAATGCCAAGAACCGCACACTATGGAGAGATGGAATACCCAGGGAGATAAGCAGAGAATTCAGATTTGGGCTCATTCAAGTCATTCCTTTTTTTGTTATTTTTTTGTCATTCCTTAATGCAATATTGACAAATTTTGGTGCCCACCTTGAGGTTTCTTTAACGTGTTAATCAACACACACTTAGAGTAAAATTTCAGGATGCAACTTTATATCCTGCATATATATATACACACACACACACACACACACACACACCTTCATATATACCAACAATACACACTCAGAGAAAGAAATTAGAAAATTATCCCATTCAAAATAACTTCAAATTTTTAAATATTTAGGAATATATGTAACCACAGAATAAAGAGACCTTTACATCGACAGCCACAGGCATCGAGAAAGGGAATCACAGACAGTACTATGTGATGGAAAGACAGTCCATGCTCCTGGATTGGCAGACATAATATTGTGAAATGGGTACATAACCAGAGCTTTTCTACAGATTTAATGAAATGCCTTTGAAATTTATTGTCATATTTCACAGATTTAGAAAAAAATAAAAAGTTCATATAGAGCCACAAAAGACCATGAATATCCCAACTAACCCTGAGTAGCAAGAATGCTGCTAGAGACATCATAATACTTGACTTCAAATTATACTGCAGAGCTGTAGAGATAGAGACAGCCTGAGAGCTGTAGAGACAGAGACAGCCTGAGAGCTGTAGAGACAGAGACAGCCTGAGAGCTGTAGAGATAGAGACAGCTGGTACTAGCATAAAACCAGACACATAGACCAATGGAACAGAACAGAGGACCCAACAATAAAATCAACAAAATAACAAATCCAGCACACTTTTAATTTCCTTTTTCTTTTTCTTTTTCTTTCCTTCCTTCCTTCCTTCCTTTCTTTCTTTCTTGACAAAGAAGGCAAAAACCAAAAACAAACAAACAAACAAAACAGCCCATTTAACAAATGGTTCTGGCAAAATTGGTATCTACAGGTAGATGAGTGAAAATCCGTTCAGGTATTTCACCTTGGACAGAAATCAATTCAAAATAGATCAACAGCCTTAACCTAGATCTGAAACTCTGAGACTTCTAGAAGAAAACAGAATACTCTTCAAGACCTTGATGTAGGCAAGAACTTTCTCAATAGAGCAGCAACAGAATAGGAAGCTGCTCCAGTAGCAGCAGATTGGATTACCTGAACATACAGAGTCTGCGCCACCCCAGAACAAACAAACAAACAAACAAACAAACACATCGTCAGAGCACACAGTCCACAGAATGTGAGAAAACACTTACCAGTTATACATCACTCAATGGGCTAATGTACAGGGTTTGAAAAGAACTTCAGAAATTAGACAACAAAGAAATAAAACTGATCATTGACAAATGGACCAATAAATTGAATAAACAGCTTTCAAAACAAACAAAAACAAAAATGGCCAAAAACTATCTTTAAGAGTGTCCATTATCCCTGGCCATCAGAGAGATGCAAATTAAAACTTCTTTGAGAATTCACCTCACCCCACTCAGAATACTATCATGAACAAATCTGACCACAAATCTGAAGGAGCTATGAGAGAGGCAAACTCCTATTCACTGCTGGCGAGAGCATGAATTAATACAGTCATTATAAAAATCACTTTGGAGATTTCTCAAAATATTAAAAGTAGAACCACCACATGGCCCTGTATTTCACCCCTAGGCATATAATCTAGGAACTTCATACCCTACCATGTAAATATTTGCTCATTTGAGCTCAGTGCTGCTGTATTCATTCACTATCGTGAATACAGCAGTGTGTTGGGAAGTTCAGTGTCAATGTAAGACAAGTTAGAGTCTTTTTGGAAGAAGGAACCTCAACTAAGAAAATGCCGTGGCCAAAACTGTGGTACGTTGTCTTCATTGGTCATTGGTGTGGGAAAGCACAGGTTACTATGGGCAGTGCCACTCCTAGACTGGCGGCCCTGGGTATTACAAGAAAGCAGGCTGAGTAAGCCATGGGGGAGCAAGTTAGTAAGCAGCACCCCTCCAAAGTTCTTGCCTCAACGTCCCTGCCTTGAGTTCTTGACCTGACTTCCTTTGCTAATGGACTGCAAATTCTAAAATGAAATCAACCTTCTCTGTCTCAAGATTGCCTTTCATTGTGGAATTTATTACAGCAATAGAAACCTAACTAAAACAGTAAGCAAATTATAGCAACCTGTGGTCCACGAACAGATGAATGGAAAAATGGAAATCTGGTATGGATATAAAATCTAACTGTGCAGCTCCAAAGAAAAATGAGATAACATTTGTAGAGAAAATGGATGAATTTAGAACGTCTGATATTAAGAGAGGTAACATGGTTTCAAACAGAAAAAAAATATGCCTTCTCCTTCATGATCCTAGCCTGTAATATATACACACTACATACATGTGCACATATACATACATATGCGTGTGTACATAAACAAATGTGCATGTGAAAACAATAGACCATGAAGAAAGAAGAACAGAAGTGGGTAAATTTCAGGCGATGAAGAAAGACACCAGAGTCTCAGAAGACAATATAAGGCTGTTTTTCTAGTTTTAAGTCTGTCACTTTTTTTTTT
>JADRCH010000816.1:199391-213894 GCA_019843965.1 Rhynchomys soricoides
GCTGCACCACCACGGCCGGGCTGGATTGATTTCTAGATACATATATCACCACCATTAAAACAAAAGAAGATAAACAATTTAAACATATTGATAACAGGCAGTGCGATGGAAACAGTGATTAAAAATTAAATTAAAACACGCAGATGCAGAAGGATCCACTGGTGTTGTCTTCCTGAAGCCAGGTTAGCCTGGTACCAAAAGCAAACTAAGATATAACAACAAAAAAAAAAATAAATCCAGACCAAGTTCCCTAATGAACACAGTAGATTTAAAAAAAATTCTCTACAAAATTCTTGTCAACTGAATTCAAGAGGCCACCAAAAAGATCACTTCCCACAATCAATTTGGCTTTGTTACAGAGATGCAAGGATGGGTCAATATATGTAAATCAATACATTTCATTAGCTGCATAAATGGACTCAAGGACAGGAATCACATGGTCATCTCCATAGATGCAGAAAAGACTTTTGACATAATCAAATATCCCTTCATATTAAAAGTCTGAAGGAACTGGAATAGAAAGATCATATCTCAACCTAATAAAGGCTGTACTTGGCAAACTTATCACCACCACTATTCCCCACTGTATATAATGGGGAGATCTCAGAGCAGTTCCACTAAAATCAGGAACAAGACAAGGGTGACCATCTCCTCTCCCCTTACTCAATTGAGTACTAGAAGGCTCAGCTAGCTCAACAAGACAAGAGAGAAAAATACAAACAAAACGATACAAGTCGGAAAGGGGAGGAAGCCAAAATGTTCATATTTACAGTTGATATGATTCTATACATAAGGGTTCCATCTTCACCACGGATTACCACCTTCAGCAAGAGGGCAGCGTACAAAATCAGCACACAAAAATCACGAATTTTCTCTACAGCAATGAAAAAGAAGTCAGGGAAGCAAATCCATTTAGAATAGCCATAAAACAAAACCAAAAACAACAAAGGAAAACCCTTGGATGAGACCTCAGGATGGGAAGGATCTAGAGAGAAAAGCTAAAACACTGAAGAAGAGTTCAAACACCCTAGAAGACGGGAAGACCCATGCTTGTGGATTGAAAGGATACACAATTGTGACACAGCCCACAGGAGACCCCAGTTGGCTAAGCAATCCTGTGCGAAAGAGGAAGGCATCCACATGCCTGATTTCATGCTGTGCTACAGTGTCATAGTATCAAAAAAACAGGGTCATAGGTCAGTGGGAATGAGAGGGACAAGTTATAAGACCACATAACTGAAGACATCTGAATTTCAACAAAGATGCTGAAAATACACATCATTGAAAGGTAGCATCTACAACGAAAGGTGACTGGAAACCTGCTGTAAGGTGTTTGGTGGGATTTGCAGGTGAAATCACTCTAGCCAGAATTTTGTTTGTGATTTTTTGAAAAGTCTATCGTAAATGAAACGCTCTGTTCAGGAAGACAGAGCAATTCTATCTGTGTTCTTCCAACTCATTTTACAAGGCCAGTATTAAATTACTCTCTTTCCAAAATTAAAGACATTAAAAAGAAAAGACAAGTGGGAAGCTGGGCCAACAGGATGGTATAGCAGGTAAAGACGCATGCTGCACAAACCTGGTCACCTGAGTTCGAATCCCAGAACCCACATAAAGGCAGAAGAGGGAGAACCAACCCCACAGAGCGGTCCTCTGGCCTTCACCCACCACTGTGGTGTGTGGGTGCACACACACACAAAATCGTGCACACATACACAAACTACTGGTAATTAAAAAGAAGAAAATGAAAGATCACTTTATACCACATGAACTGATATGCAAGACTTATCAACAAAGTAAGAAACACAGGGAAGCATTCTCCTCCAGCCAGTGTGATTTTCCTGAGAAAATGAAGCAGTTCACCTTTAGAGAACAAATCAATGCGGCTTGTCCAGCCAGCCTACTAAGTAAGGAAAGGCCAAGGGAAAGAACGCTGTAGACTCACCGTCTAGTATGCTGGAAATATCTCAGTAAACTGTGAAAAGATGGCTTGCTCGCCTTCTGCCTACACAAGGGCAGCTATGAAAGCCCCAGCTTACATCCCACTCAGTGGTCAAAGCCTCAGTCTCTTTCCTTCAAACAGGGAGACAGGGCCATGGTAGGTGCACATCACCATGCCTGTGCAACATGACACCGTTGCCTGGGGGATACAAGAGGAGAGCGAACTCTATCTAAGGAAAGAGGTGGTCGCTGTAACGTGGTGAAGTAAACGCACTTAATGCCACAGAAGTTTGCACATCAGCAGACTAGGACACTAAGCTTCTTATGTGTGCTTTTCCCCAATTTTAGAAAACTAAAACATTACCAAGTCCGAATAGACTCCCCACAGCTGGAGAATAGACTACGGAAGCCGCAGAGTGGGAGATGTGGCTTGTCCGGCATCTACGATGTGCTGGTTCACTCTCATCTCAAGAACGGCTCTTCAAATGAAGTATTCATTGAATGTTCATAGCGGAAATGACAAAAGGAAGGGTCAGTGGACTTAAAGACAGATGCGACATATAGGAGACAGAGAAAATTGAAGACTCCAGGAAGTGCAATAGAGCATGAAAAAGAAATAGAAAAGAATTGGCCAAAAGGAGATAACCTGTGCTTATCGGGAGTTGACATGATTGTCTGCAAAAACCAAAACCAAAATCCACTAAAAATCCATCGGTGTCCACAAAGAAAGGGCCCCAGAATGCCAAATTATTTTAGTGAGGGCACAGAATTAAATAGCAACACTGTAAAATTGGCTGTGTTCCTATATATTAGAAATGAACACTTGAAACATAGATTTTAAGTCAGTGCCACATGGAGCTCACGGCAGGAGCCCAGAGTGAATGGCATTCAACTGTCTGCCAATGGAAGGACAATTAAAAAGGCTTTTTAGATTTATTTTTAATTATATGCCTCCCTCTGCCTCTGAGAGTGGGTGGTGTGTGTGTGTGTGTGTGTGTGTGTGTGTGTGTGTGTGAAAGAGAGAGAGAGAGAGAGAGAGAGAGAGAGAGAGAGAGAGTGTTGCACGTTAATACAGATGCCCACAGAGGCCAGATGAAGGTGTGTGGCCCCTTGATCCCCTTGGAGATGGAGTTATAGGTGTCTAAAGTGGGTGCTGGGAACTGAACTTAGTGAATATTTTTAACCATTGAGACATCTCTCCAGCCTCCCATTTAAATTTTTTTAAATTAAAAATAAAATAAAATGTAGTGTATGTTGGCCATCTTGAGTACAGTCAGCTTTCCAAAGGAAGCACAGGGCAGAAGGCTGGCTCTATGGACCTAGTACTTGCTGTGTGTGAGGGATGACCTGAATCTGGATCCAGAGCATCCACAGTGGCAGAGAGTGCCTCTCACTCAGCCCTTGGGAAACTGAGGCAGATCCTAGAACTCACTGTGCAGCTGACCTAGCCAAATAGATGAGCTCTGGGTTCAGGGAGAGACCCTGACTCAAAAATTAATATGTAGAATGATTGGGAAAGATACCTCCTCTGGCCTCCACACATGAACGTACACATACATGTGCATGCATACACACACACACACATAAGCATGCACACACAGACACACACAGACAAACTCACACACACATAAGCATGCACACACAGACACACACACACGTACACACACATAAACTCAAACACACACACATAAGCATGCACATGCACACACATACATATACACATATTCACACACACACAAGCAGACCTACAAACTCACATGTACTCGCATGCACACAAAAGCACCCTCACAAATAACATTTGACACATACACACAACTTACTTTTAAATTTTTAAACCTTATTATAAAAGAAACATTGTGCATTTAAAAAAAAAAAATCACATACAGAAATTTACCAGACCCAAAGAGTATATAGCTCTATCAACATCTATATAGCTAGAGCAGCTGTTTGGAACCGAACATGTGGCATTTCACACTGGATTTTATGTTTTCATTATCAAATATATTTTTATGCACTTTTCACCACTAAAACCAAAACAAAAGGAAAAATCCATAACAGAGTTAGAACTAGAAAAACAATTCGCTTTATAGCGTCCTTCATAATGTATACTTTAAGATAAACATTTGTATTGATTCTCCAAGAATTAGATACAATGTATTTTGATTGTATCCAATCGCAAACTCCTCTCAGATCCCGCCTCTCCCCTCCTGGCTCAACTTCATGTCCTTTTTGTAAACAAATGTAAGAACGTATTGACTGCAGTTTGTGCTGTTCACCTCATTTTTTTCCCCCTTTTTAAAAGAAGAGGATGGTGGCTCCTCTTGAAGAAAGCTCAGGAACGGTGTGCCAGGGGAAGTAAACAAACGCAGGAGAGTTGGCACTGCTCTGATCCCGCTTAGTCACAAAGTCAGCTTTACAGAGACGGAAGAATGGGGCTCCCAGGAGATGGAGACTTAAGCTTTTCAAACATTTAAAACTGGGCACAGATTCAGGTTTGCAAGATGAAAAAGAATCTGTGGGCAGATGGTAGGAGGTGGCACAGCTCTGTGAATGTACTCTGTGCTGTGCAGCAGTACCCAGCAACAGGTTTGGGCGGCCGCTTTCTCATGTGTGTTTGGCCACAATTTTCAAGAATTTAAAAACTCAAGTCTGAACAGCTGTTCCATAGCTGGGAAGCACACCATGTCGAACGAAAGACCATCAAATGCACTTCCGTAGTGGCAATGACAAAGCAGAAAGCTGGTAGACGTGAAGATAGACAGAAAACAAACGAGCTTCTGTGACTCTCATCAGCTGAGCACACATAGAGTTAATTCTACACGCAGATGTGAACAGGGAAAAAAGTTTGAAGATAAATAGCCAAAAATCCCTCAAATATGGTGAAAAATATCACTGACACCCCAAATGATCACTGCGACCAAAAATGAAGTTAAATATAAAGAAAAAATGCAAGCAGAAAATGTCAGTTACAGAGCTGAGAAGCCAAAATGCAGGCAAAGCTGACAGTGCCCAGAAGAAAGGACACATTGTGCTTGGGGACCAGACGGCAGGGGTGACTGACACAAGGTAAAGCTGTCCCATGTCAGTTAAACAATGGTGATGGTGGTGGTGGGAACAAGACAGTGGTAGGAGGAACTGAGTTTAGATTCCCAGCACCTGGGTAAAATGCCAGGGAAGGTTGTGCCCTCTTGTGATTCTAGTGCCGGGGTGGCAGGGACAGGAGGACCCCTGAGCTCCCTAACCAGCAGGATAGGTGAGCTCCTGGTTCAATGAAAAAACAAGGTGGCTAGGATTGACAAAGATGTCCAACATTAGTCTTCGACCTCCAAAAGCATGTGCACACACACACACACACACACACACACACACACAGAGAGAGAGAGAGAGACAGAGACAGAGACAGAGAGGGAGGGACAGAGAGAGACAGAAAGATAGATCTATCTATCTATCTATCTATCTATCTACCTACCTACCTATATATATAGAGAGAGAGCAGCAAGGACTAATACTGAGATGTGATTACCTGGAGACACACACTAGGGTTTTTTCTAAAGGATGCTTATTTGGATGGAAGTGGGCAGCAATGGCTAACACCCACAAGTAAAGACAGCAATCAAGAGCCACTGTGGCGGTGAGCACAGGACAACTTATAGTCCCTCAGCTGTTAGTTTAGGTTCCATATAAGATAGCTGATTCCTTAAGCTCAAATTCTCAGACTGTACTCTAGGTGTATACTATGTATGCCAAGAAACCCAGCAACAGTACCCAGCAGGTTGGGGGCCTCCAAGCACCTGTTGGGAGCACAACCCCTGACTGATGTGTGCCTACCACCTTGGGTGCTCTCCAAGCTCCAAGAGATCCTTGAGCTCTGTTGCATTCCCATTCCCTGAGCTCTGGCCTGGAAACTCTCCCTTAGGCAGAAAGAAGGAAAGAGGAAATGAAAAACAATGAAGACACAGAATAAAATGAAAACGGTCCAAACTCACCAGCTAATAATAAGAGACTGGACAAGCAAGTTGGCTCTAAGGCGCGAGTTCAATCCTTGGGACTTATGGGACGGTAGGGGAGAACCAACTCTACAGGTAGTCCTCTGGTCTCCTCTGACAGGTTGTGTCATGCCAACTACAACCTCAAAAACATAACAAAATATTTTTTCGAGGGGGGAGTAGACAAACACTGCCCCACTCAAAGTTTTCCCAAGAGATCTACTTTCTACTTTGTGTGTGTGTGGGGGGTGTGTATATTGTTTGTGACAGGGTCCTTTAATATTAACCTCTACCTACACCCACATAGCTGGTCCTTGAACTTGGGGTTCCTTTTGATGAGTCTTCTGTCTCTACCTCCAGTCCTGCCATAGAAATGTTAACATTACGGGTATGCACCACTGCGTCCATGTTTACACAGACTCTAGAGACTGGAACTAAGATTCTCACGCTTGTTGAATGCCTAACATTGGTCTTTTAAGGTTAGCTAAACCTCCTTAAGTCATCTTAACGTTTGTTCAGTTCAATGTCTCCCCAGTCTAAGACCTGTGAGCTTTAACTTTAAGGGTCAGAAGCAAGAGAAGGTGTAGAAAGAAACAGTGTTAACAGTCACCTCAGGAAGCCAGATTTAGATCCGGGAATTGAAGATTAGAAGTTCCCACAAGGTAAGACAGCCAGTTTGAGCATAACAAGGGAGCCAGTTCCTAGAGATGGTCAAACTACCCCAAATATTTAAGCACAAAATGATAGAGCTTTAAAATCCAAGACGCAGACTCTGGTGGAAAGAGAAAACAGGCAAGCCCGGGATTGTTTCAATGTCTTTTCCTTCACAACTGTAAACCAAGACGCAAGTAAGTAAAGACTCAAGGCTGCAGCAACCCTGTCAGCCACAGACAATGTGAGCTTTGCCACAAGGGACCTAGAAGGTCACAGTGATGACAAGAGAAAGTGCTCTCAATTTGGAAAACTAAAAGACACTTAAATAGCCCGTTGGTTAAAAAGAACAAAGAAAGAAAAAGAAAAAATTACAAGAAAAAGAATAAAACACTGAACTGAATAAAAATTAAAATGACTTAAGGAGGTATAGCTGACCTTAAAAGACCAAGGTGAGGCATTCTGCCGGTGCCTCCAGTGCCTCCGTTAGTCCGGTGTGAAACACTAAAGACAACTGATCCTCATGAAACAAGAAATGTAATTAAACCCAAAGCTCAGAAGTGTAGAGGACCCTTTAAGCAGAAGCTGAATCTGTGACCATGTGAATTAAAGTGAAAAACCTCTGACCAGACTGGTCATGGAAAAAACAGACAAGAAATAAATTATCACGATCAGAACCAAAGAGAGTCCTTCATTATGGATTAATAGCTTAAAAGACACAAAGTACAAAAACTCAGTCAAGGTGCAGTGTGTGGTGTGATTATTGCGTATATGGAAACTGGGTTGTACTTTCAACCATTATCACAGGCTGGAGAGAGCCATATCCTGCTCCTACAGGACACCTCTGGTCTACTCCTAAGCCCCACAGCATCACATTAAGTTTAGCTCCAGGGAGACCTGGTGCCTCTGGCTTCCTCAGGGACCTACAGTCTCGTGCACATGCCCCCACACAGATGTGCATACATACATATACGTTTTCAAAAAAGTAAAAATAAATCTTAAAAAAAATCACAAAGATAATCTACTGTCCAGGTGTCTTATGGTGAATTCTATCATATGTTTGAGAAAGAATAATTCCACAAAAATGCCAGACAGTAAAGGGTAAGGGTGAACTTCTAAAGTCATCTTACGAAGCCTGTGTTACCTTGAGACCAAAGCCAGAGCAATCTATGCTAAAAAACATAAAAGTACAAAATAGTATCTCACAGACACATAGATACAAGGATAATTTAGCCTGATGGTGTATGTGTGTGTGTGTGTAGTAAAAATACATACATATATGTGCTTTAAGTATATGCACATGTGCATACATATATACATGTGTATTGTTTCTATTAAAAATAACACTTCATGATTAGGTGAAAAGTTTTTCTGGTAATTCAAGAAAAGTGGCTTAATTATAGAAAAATCAATCAACTCAATCAAATTGAAGTTAGAATTTAGACACTAAGGGGGGAAGGCCATATTATCTCAGCATGTCTCAGGAATAGTCTTTGTCAAAATTCAGCATGCATTCACAATACAAAAACAAACAAACAAGAACAAACACAGCTCTTAGCAAGTTAGGACTGAACGGGAATTGCCTTCCCGCCTAGTGAGCCCCGCAAACCCTGGAGCTGCTGTCGTGTGTCTTAGTGACCTTTCTATTGCTGTGATAAAACACCGTGACCAAAGGAAACTTACAGAACTTCTTATGAACTTACAGAAGAGTTTACTTCCGCTTTCAGTTCCAGAGGCAGAAGAGTCCACCATGGCTGGGAGGCATGGCAGCAAGCAACAGGCACAGTGGCCAGAGCAGAAAGCCCAGAGCTTGTTTTCAAATGCCAACTCAAAGCAGAGAGAGTTAGAACTGACAAAAGGCTAGATTCTCTTAAAGTCTGCCCCAGTGGCATCCTTCAGGCTAGGCTACACCTCCTAAACCTCCCTCAATGGAGTTAAGGGCAAACAGGTGTTCACACCCCTGAGCCTGTAGGAGACTTTTCTCAATTAACTCACATTGCCATTGGCTTATGGTAGTGTACAGAATGCTTTCTTCATAGCATTGAAAATAGGACGAGTGAGGCAGACAAGGTGATGGACACCTTTAACCCTAGCACTTGGAATGTACAGGCGGGCAGATTTCTGTGAGTTTGGGGCCAGCCTGGTCTACATAATAAAACCCAGGGCAGCCACGGCTACAAAGTGAGACCCCATCTGAAAGAAAAGAAGAGAGAGAAGAGAAGTGAGACAGTACCTCCTCACATGTACTGGGCAGCTCCTAGAAGTTCTAGGTACTGCAGTGAAGCGAGAAAGAGAAATTGAAACAAGATGAAACAAAGCATCCAGTTAGCGAGGTGAGTGCAGGACATCCACGCTGAAATCATGCTGAGGAAGAAACTAGGACCTTAACAAAAGGGATGTAACCGTTCAATGGTTAAGAACACATACTGCCCTTCAAGAGAGTATAATTCCCAAAACGTACATCAGATAGCTCACAACTGCCTGTCACTGCTCTCCATGGTATTCCAGCCTCCTTCTAGCCTGAGTGGGCATCTGTACTCACCCCGCATAATATATACATATATAAAATATATTAAATATATATTAAATCTAAGAACGAAAAATAAAAACTCCTAACGGAATAGAGATGCATACTATATCCATGGATATAGAGAAGATATTAACATAGTAAGTACTCCAAATGACCCTGATTTAATCCCTGTCTATTTTATTTAATTTTGTTGATGCTCAGGATTCATGCAAGAAGCTCTTGAGTAGGAAACCCATAGGCTGCCGCTGAGCTACGCTTTCATGCTTGTGATCTCTAGGTTTAATATATAATTCTTACTAAAATCCTGAAAAGGCTTTATGCGTACAAACAAGTTGTGTTCTAAAATTTACATAAGTGTGCCAGGCTTGGTAAAGCTGAATACAGAAGAGGGAAGGGATCTATCAGCTTCTCGGGCTTACACTATAGCTGCAGTAGTTGACAGTGTGGTCTCTGGAGGGGAAAACCAGAGGTGGGTAGAATGAAGTGTGTGGCCCTAGACCCACAGGTGTGCTAACAACTGATTCTTCTTAAACAAAAGCATAGGAACTGCTCCCTAGGGTGGGTATGAAAACTTCCTAACAACCGCAGCCGATGCAGTGGGTCTCCACCCGCAAGAAGACCAAAATCTAGGACAGCAAGCTGGCCCTGCAGGTAAAGGCACTTCCCATCAAGCCCGAGGACCTGAGTTTGATACCCAGGAGACACGTGGTGGAAGGAGAAAACTGCTTCCTGAATGTCGTCACGCACACCATGACAGGAATGATCCCACCCCTCTCCCCCCAAAATATTATGTTTTTTTTTTAAATTTAGAAAATAGAACAACATCTACCTATATCTTAATCGAAAGTAATTCAACAAAGTTACTTAAGACATAAAGCGTTTTCGAAACATAGAGGGGTGGACTGGCTAGATGGCTTAGCAGGTAAAGGTGCTTGCTGCCAAGACGTAGGAACTGAGTTCTATCCCTGGTACCCATATGGGGTAAAGAAAGAAGCAATTCCTGCAAGCTGACCTCTGGCCTGCACACAAGGGCACACACACTCAACTGTGTGCACACATATGAATAAACGTAATTTAAAGATTTAAAAAAAAAAGATAAAAAGAAAGCACATAAGAAAATATCTTCACAATTTAAGAGTGGACAGATTCTTACACTTGACACCCAAAGCAAACTATTGTGAAGATAATTTGGCAAATTGAGACTAGTGAAAATTTACAAGTAGTGGGGCTGGAGAGATGATTTACTAGTTAAGAGCACTGACTGTTCTTCCAGAGGATCTAGGTTCAATTCCCCGCACCCATTCATCACCTGACAACTGTCTGTGTCTCCAGTTCCAGGGGATCTGACACCCTCACAGAGACAGATATGCAGGCAAAACACCAATGCACATAAAATAAGAATAAATAATTTTTAGTAGAGTGAAAGGTCATGGTACAGACCATGGGAAAATATTTGTGAGCTATATATTTCCCAAAGGACAAGTGCCGATCATACATTAGGAATTCTCAGCAGTGAAACAATCCAATTAGGACAGAGACAGGCAACAAAGACTGGAGAGGCGCTTGACGCAGGACTTGGCATGCAGGAAGCTGCTGACATCTTTGTCTTTAAGAGAATGCAATTTAAGTGTAACTCACCAGACGGTGATAGTTCATGCCCTTAGTCCCAGCACTTGGGAAGCAGAGGCAGGTGGATCTCTGAGGCCAGCCTGGTCTACAGAGCTAGTTTCATGACAGCCAGGGATACACAGGGACATAGGAAAACCTGTCTTGAAAAACAAAAAGCAAACAAAACAAAAAACAAAAAAAACAAAAGAAAAAAAAAGAAAAGAAGGAAGGAAGGAAGGAAGGAAGAAAGGAACATACACAGAGGCACACAGTCATGCATTCTACGTGTGTGTGTGTGTGTGTGTGTGTGTGTGTGTGTGAGCGCACGCGCGCATGTGTGCATGCTGCACACATAGAGGGAGGATCAATGGCAAGTCCTCCTGGGTGTGGCTTTTTTACTTACCATAGAAATCTCCAATTCCATTGTTTTCATGAAAATGACATGATTTTTGTCTTGTAGAGACTTACTCCAGTGTTATGTTTACCTCATGTTTCAGTTTGCTTTTTCGGTGCCGTGATAAAAATCCTGACCAATAGAAACTTCGGAATTTTAACTTACAGGTTAAAATTCGTCATGGAAGGAAGACTGGAGGCAGGTGCTGAAGCAGAGACACTGTTTACTAGATTGCTGCCCATGGCTCACTCAGTTATTTTTCTCATAAAACCCACCTGCCTAGGAATGGTACTGCCCACAGTGGGCAGGGTTTTCTCTGTATCAGTTAACAATCAAGAAGATGCCTCACAGACATACTTAAAGGCCATTCTGTTATGGGCAATTCCTTAACTGAGATGCTCTTTTCCCAAGTATGTCTAGGTTTGGGTCAAGCTGATTAAACAAATAGATAAGTAAACAAGGGAATAAATTAAAAACTAACCATCATGCTGTATGTAACTCTTTGTCCATTGTCTATTGGCCGGTGCCTAGGCTGATGCTGTGAGTTGGCTATTGTATCTGGCTCTTCAATACACTTGGGGGTGTTGGCATCTATAATATATGCTAACTTTGCTCTCTTTGTATCTAGAAGTTATTTGCCTTGGCCATCAGGCAGTCCTATGTGATTTGTTTGTCTGAACCCCTACATACTGATCTTCCTGGCAGCTGGATTAATTTACATCCCCAGCATCACTGTGGGCTCCCCATCCCCTGCATTTGCACCAGTGCCTGAGACTTTTTGTTTGCTGGGTGATATTCTGTCCCAGAGAGATTGACTCTCAGTGGTGGCTAAGGATGTAGTACATTTTCTTCTTGTCTTTGCTGGCAATTTACACATCTTCCTCTGAGACCTCTTCTGCTCATTTACACATTTATTGGTAGTATTACATATTCTTTTTTTTTCTTTTTTAGTTTTTCGAGACAGGGTTTCTCTATGTAGCCCTGGCTGTCCTGGAACTCGCTCTGTAGACCAGGCTGGCCTCAAACTCAGAAATCTTCCTGCCTCTGCTACTCAAGTGCTGGGATTAAAGACATGCGCCACCACTGCCCAGCAGTATTATAAACTCTTCAGCTGGTTTTGTTTTCTCTAAGTTTTCAAAAACTATATCGATGTTAATCCACGGTCAGACAAAAGTCAAAGGCTGCCTCCCATTCTGCAGATCGTGTCTTTACTGTAGCATCTTCACATTTGCTGTTTATTGTTGCTGGATAGAATTTCAAGACTGTGAGTGTCCCTTGAAGGCCTTTCCCCATTTCCTCTACTGGTTTCACATTTTCAAATCTTTTTTTATTGGATATTTTCTTTATTTACTTTTCAAATGCTATCCCCTTTCCCGGTTTCCTCCCGTCCCCAAACCCCAATCCCATTCTCCCTCCCCCTGCTTCTATGAGGATGTTCCCCCACCCATGCACCCACTCCCTCCTCCCTGCCCTCTGATTCCTCTACACTGGGCCATCGAGCCTTCACAGGACCAAGGGCCTCTCCTCCCATTGATGCCCGACAAGACAATCCTCTGCTACATATTTGGCTGGAGCCATGGGTCCCTCCATGTTTACTCCTTGGTTGGTGGTTTAGTCCCTGGGAGCTCTGGGGGGATCTGGTTGGTCGCTATTGTTCTTCTTATGGGTTTTCAAACTCTTAGAATATTGATTTATCATTTTTTATCCTGTGAGTTTTTACCTTGCATGCATACCACATGTGTGTGGTTGCTCTGGAGGTTGGAAGGGGGCACTGGATCTCCTTCAACTGAAGTTACAGACAGTTGTGAGCCGCCTGATGTGGGTCCTAGGAACTGAGCCTTAGCCTCTGCAAAAACTGTAAGTGCTTGCAACCACTGAGCCGTCTCTCTTAATCCATCTTGAATTGATTTGGGGTGAGCAAGCAGTATCCATGTAGTCTCTTCTACATATGGACATCAGGTCTTTTTTTAGACCATTTGTTAGAGAGGCTGTATTTTCTCTAAGTATTTATGGTACATTTCTCCCAAGATTCTGATGGCTGTGCTTCACTGTCTAATTCTGTGTTGTCTCTTCTACCTCACAATTCTGTAGGTCTTCTCAGGGGACAGTGTGTACACTAGGGCTCTGTAGTATGTTTGGAAATTTAGATATTGGGTAATTTATCCAGCATTACTCTTTCTGCTCAGAATTGTTCGAGGTGTTCAGGAGCTTTCAGGCTTCCATATGGATTTTAAGATTTATTTTCTAATTCTTTAAAAAAACGTGTCTTTGGAAATTTGATGAGAGCATTGAGCACAGTCATTTTCTCAACAACAGCAACTCTGGCAGCCTGAGAACACGGGAGTTCTTCCCGTTTTCTGGCGCCTTTTCTCAGTCTCCTCTGGTTTTCAGTGTTCTGTACAGAGTCCTTTCATACGCGTGGGTGAACTGGACTCACAGGTTTGGTTTGTTGTTGTTTTAGGTCGTTAGGAGTGGGATTGTTTTCTTCACTTCTCTCTCAGCATGATCATTTGCCGTACACAAAGAAGCTGCAGATGTCGTCACCTTGATCTTTTATCCCAGACCTTTGCTTCAAGTACTCATCAGATCTAAGTGTTTTCTGTACACTCATTTCAGTGGGAGTTCATCTTCTGCAGAAGGGGGTTGGGAGGTGGGATCTGCATCCTTACCATATGTAAGCCTTTGCTTCTTCCTCTTGCTTTTGTTTATACCAAGTCAGTGAAGGCCAGTGTGCAAGCTTGCTTCAGGAAACACTTTAAATCCTTTCATTTAGTACAATGTTGCCTACAGGTTTGTTGTGCATAGCCTCTATGCACTTAAGATCTGATCCTCCTCCTCCTGCTCCTCCTCCTCTTCTTCCTCCTTCTCCCCTTCCTCTTCCCCCTCCTTCTCCTCCTCCTTCTTCTCCTCTCCCCCTCCCCCTCTTCCTCCTCTTCCTCTTCCTCCTCTTCTTCTTCCTCCTCTTCTCCTTCCTCCTCCTCCTCTTCCTCCTCCTCCCCCTCCTCCTCTTCCTACTCCTCCTTCTCCTTCTTTCTCCTTTGAGACAGGGTTTCTCTGTGTAGCCCTGCCTGTCCTGGAACTCATTCTGTAGACCAGGCTGGGTTCAAACTCAGAGATCTGCCTGCCTCTCTGCTTCCCAAGTGCTGGGATTCAAGATGTGTACTACCACACCCTGCCAGGTCTCAGCTTTTTAAAAACAAAACAAAACAAAACAAAACAAAAAACAAAAACATCATCATGAAGGAACATTGAGTTTTGTCAAAAGCATTTCTGTTCTTGATTCCATTTGTGTGCTGTATCATGTCCACTGACTGTGTGTGCTGAATCATGTCCACTGACTGTGTGCGCTGTATCATGTCCACTGACTGTGTGTGCTGTATCATGTCCACTGAC